>JBBBDQ010000200.1:4662500-4937500 GCA_037127315.1 Ascarosepion bandense | reverse complement strand
AAGTGAATGTGAATTGGATAACATTGAAAACCAATTCACATCAAAGTCCATGGCACACTTTCTATTCTTTAGAAAGTGTTCACAGATTAAGGAGCAGTACGTGTTGTGGACAGGTTCATTTTCTTGCCAGGTATAGTTCCTGATTTTCAGCAGAATGTACTGTTTGATTCTACTGTGAAGCCATTGAGTGATTTTGCCTATACAACTAGCACTACAGCCATAATTATAATTGTAAATTATAGAATTTATTTGATGAGAGGGCAGAACATCCTTATGACATGAAGCTAAAACAGTTTTAGTATCAAATGCAACATACATTTCTGCACATCAGAATAAATTTGCCCAGTTAAGTTTTTACCCTTCTCTCTATTCCACAGAAGTTTTTAATACACCAGGCATTTAGAAACTGTTGGTTGACCTTCCTGAAGTCAGAAATTTTGTTACAAATCACCGAATTGATAACAGTAAGTGAATACCCACTATTGAACAAAGTTCTCTTTATAAAATTAATTTTACTATCAAGGAACTCTTCAAAACAGATCATCAATGCCCTAAAGTTTTTATAAGATTTATTTTACACTTTTTTGGGAAATAAAGAGTCCCAGCACATGTGTAAACTGGAAAAAGTGGACTTTCTATAAACTGAGGTATGATAAGATTTTGGTGTATGATTCAAAGAGGGATGGAGATTATTAAGGGAGGAGAGAAAGTTATCAGCCTCAGCTTTCTCATTAAATAAGCAAAATGTATCATCAACATAATGACGATACAAGAGGGGCACAATGTATCATTAAATAATTTCTCCTAAGAAAACCCAACAAAAAATATTAGCCAATGTAGGACCCAAAGGGGAGCCCATGGCGCCATCGTCAGTCTGACAGTACATCATGTTCTCAAAACTAAATTTAACAGATGTACTGGCAAACTTCAAGAATTCCATGAAAATTTCTTCAGGAACATCTGGAGACAAAGAACTGCAATAAAGAAAATCACTGTAAATATTGTTTCTATGAGGGGAACACAAGTAAATAAGGAACATACAGCATATGAACATGAAATTGTCAGAAAAAGGATAACCTTTGATAAGCTCACTAAAGAAAATTGAATCCTTTATGGTGATTGAGCTGAATTCATTGAGCAAAATGGGTTGTAGCAATTTGGCACAACTTATGTTGCGAAGTCCATATCATTGACAATATGGATCTTAATGGTACCCCTTTGTTATGTGTTTTTGGAAGACCATTGAGAATTTTTTGACCAGAAAAGATCTCCAATGAAGACCTGTTGAAGAGATGCAAGCAAGAGAACATGGGCACCATCATTACAAGAAGGGGGTGGAGATGGATTGGGCATGTGCTCTGAAAAGATCCACAGTCAATCACAAGAAGAGCACTGCACTGGACTCCAGATGGCAAAAGAAAGAGGGGAAGACCAAGAACGACATGGAGAAGTATGGTGAAGAATGAGATGAAAGCCATGCAATACTCTTGTAGTTCATTGATTAGTCTGGCCCAAGATAGGCAGAGGTGGACAAGCGTTGTTGCTGTCCTACACACCATTAGATGTAATGGATGATGAATGAAATGAATGAATAAAGGTGGGGTCTGATTGAGCCAGCAGAAATTTTAGGAGAAAGAAGCCCACTTTTAACCCACTTAAATGGTTTTTTTTCTGGAATTTTATTTCTATTGAAGTGGTTGCATCATATTTTTCTACAGGGCCTAATTTTATAAATGTTGATATATCATTTGAAATTGATAACATCTTATTGACATAATTAGTGTAATTCATTAAGACTATGCCAGCCTCTTTATCAGGTCTAGAAATCACGATTTTCTTTTAAAGATCTGATAAATACACCTGTCCTCAATTCTCTAATTTGATTCAGATGTAGCAACAGGAGTACTAGATGTAGCAACAGGAGTACCAGATGTAGCAACAGGAGTACCAGATGTAGCAACAGGAGTACCAGATGTAGCAACAGGAGTACCAGATGTAGCAACAGGAGTACCAGATGTAGCAACAGGAGTACCTAGAATGTAGCAACAGGAGTACTAGATGTAGCAACAGGAGTACTAGATGTAGCAACAGGAGTACTAGATGTAGCAACAGGAGTACTAGAAAACAAGGCGAAAAGCATAATTATTTAGTTTGGCTCTAAGGTCACCAAGAGCATTTAAAGCAAGAGGGAAAAAGTTTCTCAAGTTGCGAAAATAACACTTCAAACTCAGAAAAGGTCTTTTCCTTATCTGGTATGGTAGGTGGAACACAAAAATCCAAGCCATGAGCAAGAAAAGCAGATTCTAGCTCAGACAGTTGATAGGAGGAGTTGCCAGAACTTGAGTATTGCATTAAGAGTTATAATTCTTATGTTAGAGGGCATAATGAAAATGAAATATTAAGGAAAAAAAAATAAATAAATAAAAAAGAAAGAAACAGTTGGTTTTGCTCCCGCTTGTCAAAGTTTTTATTGGGAGTACTTAATGTAAAATGTAAGCATATTCTCTACCTACCTCTTTTACTACTCTTTGAGTTTCTCAATAACCATGAATTCATCTATTTTCTAAATAAATAATTGTCACCATTTATTTTAAACTATCACCTGAAGTAGAACATTATTATTCTGAAATATGAGAATTTTTGTGTAGTGATATGCTTTTATAAACCATTGTCATAAAAAAGGTACTATATATATATATATATATATATATATATATATTGTCATCCGCAGACAGAACTGTTTCATCGAATCACAGCTCATCAGTACGGTTAGACTCCAATTGCTTTTTTACCCAGGATTGAAACCCGACCGAAATGGCATCAATCGGCGACTCTACCCCTGGGCTATGGGCGTTTGGTGGAAGTAGGCAGACTATTTAGCGCATATCATTATATGTGCCCTATATATATATATATATATATATATACACACACACACACACACACATATACATACATATATACACACAGGAGGTCCTTTATTATAATTGAGAGGATATATATTGCAATTTTGTTATTACAATGGTTTCTAAAAGCATTACATCACTATACAAAAATTTTTATATTTCAGAGCAATATTGTTGTTCTTCAGGGAATATGTTAAAATAAATGCTGAAAATGATTTATTTTGAAAATATACGATGAATTCATGGTTATTTACAAGATTAGGGAGTGATAATTGCAGAAGATGCTCTAGGTATATCAATATTGTTCAATCAAAAATGAGAATTAGGTAACCATGAAAATTTGTTTTTATTTTTTTATTTTAGAAAACTGAAAATGTCTCCTAATTTTATATTCAAAAATGTTTTGCTCGGATTTTTTTTCCCTTCAAAAATGTATATTTTTCTATAAAAGTCTATTTTTCTATAAAAGTCTATTTTTCTATAAAAGTCTATTTTTCTATAAAAGTCTATTTTTCTATAAAAGTCTATTTTTCTATAAAAGTCTATTTTTCTATAAAAGTCTATTTTTCTATAAAAGTCTATTTTTCTATAAAAGTCTATTTTTCTATAAAAGTCTATTTTTCTATAAAAGTCTATTTTTATGTATATATTTCCATAAAAGTCTATTTTTATACTTTCATAGTGTTTTGACCCCAGTTTGGGGGTTAACTATTTTCCCATAGCTGGGACCCTAACAGGTGCTACCACTCCGAGTCAGGGTGGTCCTGAGAACAACAGCAATTAAGAGGTGTTAATATTCTTCTCACAACCTCCCAATCAGAGGCCTTGTTGCCAGTTGCAGTTTACCATCATACCCAGGACCCTCAACATCAACAAAACCTGCTTGTGATTTATAATATGCATAATAGATCCTAATTCCAGTTTCTAGAAGAAAATATATTTGGCAGTATCAGCAGTTTGAACAATGTCTCCATTATTAAAAATTCGTAATATTTTTACTAATACTACTATTCGCATGTGCCATGTCCCTCCATGATGTTGGCAATCATAGCTCTCCACAATTTCTTCTGCTTTGTAGCTCTTAATAAATTTTGACTTTATGCTTAGTCAGTTTAGTGCTATATATGATACATGCTTGGGCGATCATGTCTCAAAAAAGACAAGACTGGCTGGGCAGAATATTTTCCCACAGTAGATTGCCATTACTTTCTGTGGTAGACTGGGTTCTATAACCTTGGTTGTCAACCAATCTGTCCTGTTATTCAACCCATAGCTGGAGGTAGAAAAGATGGATTAATACCTTTCCCAAGGGTATTTGCATGTAAGTGAATGTGTCCAAGCTGCATGCACTCTAGGTGCGTTGAGCCAGCTTCCTCCCCAACAGAGGAAGTTTCATTGGGATTTGTTTAATGGCAGGGTCACAAGTCCTACCCTGTTATTTAACCCATAACTGGAGGGAATGGATGGATTAATCAACTCTTAATGATTTTACAAGCTCAGTTTGCACCTGACATGAGTCTTCATGATTTGTTGGTTGGTTGGTTGGTTTTATTTTTATGGCATATCAACCTTGGCAGGTCATTTATTGCCAACTAAATTTTTATTTATTTTATTTATTCCTAGTAATACCTTTTTCTTTCAACAATTTATTGTTGTTTTTATATAAGTTGTGTGTCTAGTAATACTTTTCTCTTTTCGAATATCAAGATTCATTGGGATTTGTTTTTAAGTGCACGGTCTCCAAGTCCTACCTTTGTTATTTAACCCAAAACTGAAGGGAAGGGATGGATTAATACCTTTCCCAAGGGTACCAGTGCTTAACTGAATGCAGGGTATTCAACTGGAATTCGAACTTGGCTAACCAATTTCTCTTTCCAAGTCGACATTCACTGCATCACAATGCACATCCATCACTAAATGCTTACAGCACCTTATAATCCCAAGCGGTTAGCCATCAAAGTACTGACCAGGCTCAACATTGCTTAACTTTGGTGATCGAACGAGAACCAGTGTATGCAACGTGATATGACCATAAGCACTCACATCCGTCACTAAATGCTTACAGCACCTGGTATTCCCAAGCGGTTACCCATCTAAGTACTGACTAGGCTCAATGTTGCTTAACTTTGGTGATTGAATGAGAATTGGTGTATTCAATGTAATATGACCATAAGCATGTAAGTGAATGTAACTAATACCAACTGGAATTCGAACTGTCTCTGATTTGTCATTCTCAGCTGGTATCCACTGCACCACAACACACATCCGGAATGGGCTATCTTTGTGTCTGTGCTATCAGTCCTAAACCTGGTTCTGCCATCCATTTACACACACTTTCTGAGGTAGGTTACATTTTCTTTACTTTAGTCCCTACTTGCTTTCAATCTGCTGTGAGCAGCCAATATTTTCTGCTTTCTTTCCACATGATATGCCCAAGAAATTTCAACAAGCTCATTTGGATGTAAAACATATGTATAATTTTTTTGCCTCTTTTTTTCCTAAAACTATCATTCTGATGTCTTCAGTCCATGATATTCTTAGCATCCCCCTGTAGAACCCCATTTCTCTAGCCTCAAGTCTTTTCTCCATCTATAGAAAATGTCCAGCATTCACTGCCATATAGTAGAAATGATATTACATAATGTGGAAGTCAAGGTAACTTACCGAGAACACCATGGCTGCCTTGTAAACTATCATAGCCTCCTCGCAATGGTGATTGTCATTGTCTCTTCATGTTGGTAGAAGAGTTTGACCCAGATAACCTCTTATCAAACATCTAGCCAATGGCAGGCCAGCAAATGCATTGCCCCACCCTGGGCAATGGACTGACCTATTCTGGAATAAATAGTCTCAAGTCTCTTTCTGGTGGTCTTTGGACATTTGTCGCTGACACCGTCAAACCATGTATTCGTCACATAAAAGTTCAATACCTCTTTTGTTTTGAATGAAATTTTCCTGCGTCTTAATATTTTGCTTAGCTTTTGGAAGGTATATTTCAATACCCAAGTGCAACTTCAGATTTCAATGTCACTCTTTCTTTTCTCTATTAAAATACTTTTCAGATATTTAAATATTACTTGTTTGATTTTACATTGATCAGACTGTTGTTCTTATCAATATTGCCATGTTTATGATGTTTCGGCTGTTTTATGCTCTGGCCTTCAGGTGCTAGCAATTTTGAACCACACTTTTTATTCACTGTTGTCATCAAAATCACATGGCCAAGTGAATATAGGCATTGGTTAGTTCCATTGACTTGTCCCAAAGTGTTGTGAGTTCGATATCTCACTACAGCAGTGGTGAACAAATAACTTAGCGAGTTAAGGGAGAAAACTACATGACATCCAGAAGTGGTATCACGCAAAGAATGAAAATGGTATACTCCAATGATCAAAATAAAGGGTTCAGTTTGAAATTTCTAGCATCTGAAGAAGGCCGAAGCATACAACAACTGCAACATCATAAACGTGGCCATAGAGATGAGGACAACAGTCCAAACAATATAAATAATGTAAACACAACCTCATCTCAGAAGTATAGACAAGTATTGGTATCTCCAATTTGTAATTTGCATGTTGGACTGTTCCTATTATCATACTTTCCATCTTCTTGGAATTGTGGTTTAGTCCTTTCTTTTTCCTTTCCTTTCCTTACCTACCTTAAGTATCAGTTTCTGGACTTTGCTTTTAGTGTCTGATATCAACAACATGTCATCTGAATAACTTATGCTAAGACTAGTAGAAATGAATTAACTGAAATTAAGTTGAAAGAAATACTACTAAACATTAATGACTATCAATAATTTAATACTAATAAAAATTAAGCAAAAATATTTCCAAGATAATTTCCATTTCTTGACACAGTCAAGTGACCATCTTCTCTGCTATTGAAATTGAGATGATGCCCACAATGGACACCATAATTAAATGCTTTGATGCTGTCTAAAAAACAAATTAGAATCTTTAATATAATAATCAGATTCAACAAGCTTCATTTATCATTATTTAGCCCAACAAAATACTGTGAATGAATTTTGTCTATCAGAATTCTAAAACATGATTTAAAGTACAGTTCACCTGTTATTGAAAGTAATGTTTGAACATGTTTTTGTAATTAGCATTACACAGCTATTTACTGAACTGTTAATTAATGATAGATTAATTAGTGTTGCATCCTATTAAAGGTTTTACATTCAACAAAGTGGTCTTATTTAGAGAACTGCAAATGGCTGCTGTCAAAACAATATGGCTTTCATAACAATAAGGTTACTCCACTATAAAATTTCGTCTGTTTGCTTTCATTCCAGTATTAGCAAGATTAGCCGATGAAAGCACAGAAGAAACTAATTATATAGATTTCTCTTTGTAGGATTGTCTTTGTAATTCAACAGAGTTCTGCTATGAAAGTATCCAGCTATTTATTATTAACAAAAAATAACCTACTAGGTCAATAGTAGCTTAGCCTTTATCAAGGTATTTCCATTAAGACCTCACATTCTAGTGTTCTATCCATTTTTCAAAACATCAGTAAAATCCTTTTTCAAGATTTCCAGCAGCTGTTTCAATGTCAATATCAAATTTTGGAAATATTGTCAGATATTAAAAGCTAAAGTGTAAAGAGGAGGCTGACAATCTTTTTTAAAAAAAAATGTTGCCTAAATTATGCAAAAATGAAATAACATGGCCATCTAATTATAACAGGTATATTTACCAGAATAACAAAAATATCTTGAAATAATGAAGAGTGAATTTAATCAATAAAATCACCATTGGCTTCAACCAAAACTTCCAGGTGATTTTGGAATCTTCTGTATTACTTTTTGATAATCTTGTTTAAGTGGATCAATGCTGCCACAATCTTTGCCTTCAGTTCATCTTTGGTACTACAAAGAGTTTTTTGGTTTCTCACTTGACTGTGCCACACACAATCAAGGGTTTTACAGTCTGGGGAGTTAGGTAGTCAGATATAAGGGTGATATTGTAGCAGAAATTGTCTGACAGACATGACTGGGTTCTACTTACATTGCATGGTGCAGAGTCCTGTTGCCAGACATAGTGACTTCCAGCAGCTACACTTTTGACTCAGGATAGAACTACTTTCTTAAAGCACTTAATGTAGGCCTTGATGTTGATTCTGTGGTCCTCACCAACAATTTTAGCAGTTCTTTTCTTATTAGAATGATTGGAGTGATTTTTCTGAACTGCCATGCTTTCATGATCACCATTAATTGACACCCAAACACTTGAAAATGTACGTGTTAGAGTTTCAAGTGTTAATGCTAAGTAGTACACTATGCCATTTCATAATTTCTGTTGGAGTGACTTGCATCATGGTGCTTTTTTTTCTCACAGACAAACAACACATCTGAGATTAAAAATATAAAATTGATACAATTTACTTATTTTCACCATATATGAACTAAAAACATGAAATGAAAAAATACATAGCAGTTGAACATAAGTACATAACATCAGAAAAATTAAAATCCTTGAAAATGGTCTGTGAAGAAGCTGAAAGCACTTGGAAAGTCAAAAATTATGGAGCATTTTTACATTCCTTATTTCCAGCAAAAAGGAAACGTGGAAGAATACTGGAAAAATTAAATAAAAAATTAATGAAATCCTTCTTGCCAGTTGTTTTCAATAAAACATGTTTAAATGAAAGATTTCTACCCAAATATACATTAAACCATATATATATATATATATATATATATATATATATATACACACAGACTACCAACCATAATTGTTAGGCCACCCCAGTTTTTTTTTTTTTAAAGAAAATGTTTTTCATACTATTTTTAGTATTTATTGCCAAGTCAATAATTCTAAATGAAAATAGAATGGTTCTTTTGTTATTATTACTTTGCAAAATTTTACAAGGCAAGGAAGCAAAGATGAATTCGTCCGAATCACGTAAATTTTCTTCATTCTTTCATTGATGAAACTCCAATATATGCAATTATTAAATATTTATAAATTAATTTGATGCACATTTTATTGTGCGGTATTAACAAAAGGACCATTCTATTTTCATTTAGAATTATTCATTTGGCATTATGAAATACATAATTTTTTCATACACTTAGGTAGCTTAATAATTATGGCCAGTAGTGTGTGTGTATATATGTATATATATATATATATATATATATATATATATACATACACACACAACTAAAAAACCTAACAATGTTGGTGTGACCTACAGAAAACTGGCCATAATATATTTTTTTTTAATCATTTCACCCCAAGCAAGGTGAGAAATTCAATTTGAAATTGATAAATTCAAGTCTATTTTTTATTTTAATTTTTAGTACTAGCATTGCTTTAGGTCATAAATTATAAATCTGGCGTGCCATTAAAGAAAAGTGAATTAATGACCACATGCAGACAGAAATAAATATCTGCTTAAATACCTAGACCCTGACTAAACCATATAGTCTCCATATTTTTTATTTATTCATCAATTTATTCCTTAATGGTTTTCACTATTTTTAAATTTGTTCACTATAGATAAGTTTATTTTTATAACCTACAACAAATTGACCCACTAAGCAAATATATTTCCCCTACTTTTTTTTTTTTTTTTTTTAAAAAAAAAAAAACACCATTTTAGTTTCCTATTCAATTTTGGGGTTTTGATATAAACCCAATTAAATAATACATTTAATGAATGAAAAAATGGCAACCCAGATTTATAATGCCCTCAAACAATGCTAGTACCAAAGGCAAAAATTGCAATCAAGAAACGGTCAGTTCCTAATATGTACTTGATTATTGCATCAGGTATGGAAATGATTCATGGTTTAAATGTAGGATTTTTTTTATATATATATATATATATACACACACACACACACGGGTGTACACACACAGGTACAGACACAAATATAAATATCTTTTTTCTGGTGTTAATAAAACAGTGCTCAATGAAATATAACAGAACTATTAAGTGTATATTAATATATATATATATATTATCCTACATCTATATCACAACTAAGTTTCATGCACAATTCAATCATCAGGTGCATGCATAATAATTTTATATATTATGCATGCACCTGATGATTGAATTGTTCATGAAACTTAGATGTGCTATAGATGTAGGATTATATATATATATATATATATATATAGATATATATATATACACTTAATAGTTCTGTTATATTTCATTGAGCACTGTTTTATTAACACCAGAAAAAAGATATTTATATATGTGTCTGGACCTGTGTGTGTATATATATATATATATATATATAAGGTAATGCACACATTTATAAAAAAGATTATTCAGGTGTTAATAAAACAGTGCTCAATGTATTATAAACTCATCTATCATATATGCATATTGTCCTACGCTATATGCCATTGACGTAGGAGATATATATATATATATATATGTATATGTTTAATAAAACTCAACATACTATTCAAAATAAATTATAGTTTATAACCACACTGTGTTGAGCTTTTCTTTATGTATATCATATTGCTCTGAATAATATCCATTGAGCTCTCCATATAAATCTATCTCTAAATAAATATTTCATATTAAATAGATCTTTTTGGATTATTCTCTCCATTTACGAACTTGGCATCATTAATGTGCATGTATGTATATACATACACACCCCTGGTTAAAAACTTAAGACCAAATACAAAAGGGTTAATAAAATATATAAAATACTGTTACTTTAATTGAAATGTATTTGTAAAACATTTACATTTAATTAGAAATGTTCATCAACAAACAAATGAAAATTTTAAGCTTTTAATTGATTAATCTAAAACATTGAAAAAGCATTTTTTGGTTGGTCATTAAGATCAGACCATGTAAATTAAAATAGAAAATACAAAACAAATAAATCACAATGATAATTTAATATTCAGTATATGCTCCATTTTTGCGAATTACTTGTGGTCCAGTGGATATCGACTCGGAACGAGAAATCAGAGAGCTGAGTTCGAATTCCTGTTGAATTCGTTGCAATCATATACGTGCAAATACCCTTGGGAAAGGTATTAATCCATCTACTTCCTTCCAGTTATGGGTTAAATAACAGGACAGATTGAGTTCTATAGCCTTGGTTGGCAACGAGTTTACCGCAGAAAGCAATGGCAACCTACTGCGGGATAATCTTCTGCCCAATCAGTCATGTCACTTTTGAGACATGATCGCCGAAGCGTGTATCATGTATGGCACTTAACTGACTGACTGACTTCAAAAATTTACTTTGGCATACTCAATAACTTCTGCATGAGGATGTTTGGCATGCTTACCCAGAAAGCAATAAAATGCAGTCTGAAGAACATCAAATTTCAAATTGTGATCCATGTTTATAAACATCTTTTGCCATCCATTCCGAAATATTCTCGATGCGGTTTAGATCTGGAAAGCACAGTCAGTTAAGTGCCATATGTGATACACACTTAGGCGATCATGTCTCGAAGAAACATGACTGACTGGGCAGATGATTTTCCGGCAGTAGGTTGCCATTACTTTTCTTGTAGACTGGTTGCCAACTCAAGGCTATAGAACCCTTATCTGTCCTGCCATTTAACCTATAGCTAGAGGGAGAAGTGTCAGATTAATACCTTTCCCAAGGGTAATTGCACGTAAGTGAATGCAAGGAATTACAACTAAAATTCGAACTCGGCTCTCCAATTTCTCGTTCTGAACCGATATCCACAGCACCACAAAGCACATCTGCTAAGATGGCTCAAAAGCTGAATATTTTTCCCTTAAAAAAAAAAAAATAAAAATAAAATTCTTTTACCTTCGAGTATTGTGGATTGCAGCATTATCCTGCTAAAAAAATCAGGTTTTCTTCACATAGACAAGGGTCTTCAGCACTTAGTGGTGCCTTTCTTAACATGTCAATGTAACTAGCAGCTGTTTGATGACCTTTTACCTCCTCTATCTCAAGAGTTCTATCGTACAAAAATGAACCCCCCAGACAATAATTGATCCACCTCCACCGCGTCATGTTCAGAAAATTTTGTGGGGACAATTTTTGCATATCAGTAACTCTGAAAACCATCAAGGCCATCAAGGTTGTTTTTTTTCTCAACTGAAGACCACATTTCCTTCCATTAATCCATATCCCACGTTTGATAATCAGAAGTAAATTGTTAATGGTGTGGGGTTATGGATAGGAAGAAGGCAAGGCCTCTGCAGCCATTTCATGTTCTTAAACTCTTATTTAAAAGCTGTCAAATTGTTTGAGAGCTGCATTCAGCATGTGTATTCATTTTTATCTGATATGATGTTAGGCTTGAATTTCTTAACTTTTCATCTAATGCATCTGTCAATAGATGCTGAGATTTATGGGGGCAACCACTTGAGTCTCAAAGGTATACGCATCTGGATTTTTAATGAACTTAGCAATGAGTTCTACTGTAGCCAATTTCATTTCCAATGACTTGTTGTGAAAGACTACGTCTTTAAAGTTCAACAATCCTGCCATGTTCAAACCTTAAAATTTTACCCTTAGCTATTTTAAAACCAGAAATTTAATGCCGCAAATGAACTAAGTAGATGTCTACATGCCTGAGGCTATGAGCACACTGATTAGTTCTAAAATTTTTATCAAGTAATTGTTATTTTCACAAGTGGTCCTTTCGTTATGATCAACAAAAAAAAAAAAAATTTTTTTCAATGTTTTTTTAAATAAGTTAATTAAAAGCTTAAAATTTTCACTTGTTTGTTGATAAACCATATTTTCTAATTAAATGTAAATATTTTGCAAATATATTTTGATTAAAGTAACAGTATTCTATTTTTCTAACCCTTTTGTGTCTTGTCTTGTGGTGCAGTGTATATCAACTCAGAACGACAAATTGGGGAGCCAAGTTCGAATTCCAGTTGATATTCCTCGCATTCACTTATGTACAAATACTCTTGGGAACGGTATTAATCCATCTCTTCACTCCAGTTATGAGCTAAATAATAAAACACATTGGGTTCTATAGCCTTGGCTGGCAACCAGTCTACTACAGAAAGCAATGGCAACCTACTGTGGGATAATCTTCTGCCCAGTTATGTTCTTTTCAAGACATGATCGTCCAAAGCGTGTATCGGGTATTGCACTTAACTGACTGACTGACTTCAGATTTTGACCAGTGTGTGTGAATATATCATTCATTCAGCAATGAATTAGAACACTCTCAGCTATTGGGCATGTATAAGGATAATATACATGCTAAAAAAATCTGCCCCCTTCTACTAAGAGCCCATAGCTCAGAGGTAGAATCGCCGACTGATGCCAATTCGGTCAGGTTTCAATCCTGAGTAAAAAGTAATCGGATGTCTAACCGTACTGATGAGCTGTGATACAGCGAAACAGATCTGTATATAAGTATGTATTATTTCTACATCTTGATATGAACCTAATATGTATGAACCAGTGTCCTTTTGTTACTATTCACTATTGCTAAATTAGTAAGTGTTACACGGTTATGAATAGATGATGATACAGGGCTAAGTTTTGAAATTGATTTTATATGGCTTTTCAGAGCATAGACAATCATGGCCTTCTACATCTCCCTATCCCTGGTGACTCTTAGCACGCTTTCTCCTGTTACACCACGCAACCCCATTCTGCCATTCATCTGCTCAGACCAGTCAAGTATGTTACACGCTGTTTTCCTTGGTCTCTCTTTCCCTCTGTCTGGCCTGTTACTATCAGGTTCTCCAAGACCTCCTTCCATGTCCCAGGAACTTTAGCTTTCTTTTCTTGATGCTCAGTATTAATTACATTTTCATTCTTTCCAAAACCTTATCATTGCTCACATGCTCGATCCATGATATTCACAGCATCCTTCTGTAAGACTATATTTCCGTTACTTCAAGTTTTTTTCTTCATCTTCAATGATGTTGTCCAGCATTCACTGCCGTATTGAAGAACTGACATCGCATAGCAATCCAGTACTCTTATTTGTTCCTTAGTGGAATTTTCTTGTCACTTAATACTCTACTCAGCTTGTGGAATGTGTCCTTTGGATCTTTTTTGATGCACTTTCCATCTTCAGGTAGTTAAATTTTTAATTTTTTTTTAATCAACCCGATTATATTATTTAAAACCAATACACATTTCAGACTGTACTGTATTCACAAGAATTTTCCCACCTAAATACTGACTGTACTAAATAATACTTATCAAGGTGATTGACTAAAAAACTGTTTTTGGCATGATTTGACCATAGGTTAGGTTTTGAAAAGATTTGATGTTCAAGGCAAGTATGGACTTTCTAAAAAAATTTTTAAAAGTTGAAAAATGCATTTGAAACAATTTAAAATCTGATTTTATTTGAAAGATAATAGCCTGAAGTTAATTCGTAGAAAAGACTAATTATTTTATCTCCTTAAATAAAGATTTTAGACATTTTTAAACCGAACATGTAAAACTAGTCATTTCCATACAGTTCAATGTTAAACAGTCATTTCTATAGTTCAGTGAGCCAATTTTATGGATGCTGATGAAAGTGACATTAAAAAAAATATTTTAAATCTCTTAAAAACCCAATATCTATTCCAAACATTTGTCTTGAAGCAAATTAAGGATTAATTTATTAGATTTTCTAAAAGCTTGATTTGCTTTTTGCAAAAAAATATTCAAAATTACATTTTCCACAGTTGGGTATATTTTCACTTTTAAACATGTTTAATAGTAATTTTACAAACACATACTTTAGAAAATTTGCACCAAGAATCAAAATGTATGGAAGCCCATTAATTAGAAAACAATGTGGCAATATTTTTCTGGTCAGTAACAACAGAAATAGATTTATCTTTTCTGTACTTATAGCATTATTTTCTGTATTTCTAGCCTTATTTCTAGCATTACCAGATCTATTGCTGATATGCTCACGACTATCACTGAGTATATACACCAGGCTCTTGACAAGAATGGCCAAGCCCAAACTGTTGCCCTAAACATCTCCAAATTGTTTGACAGAGTCTGGCATGCTGGCCTTCTACACAATCTGCAAAATTGTGGTTGGTTGGTTGGTTTGTTTTTATGGCAAATCAACTTCAGCAGGTCATTTATTGCCAACTAAATTTTATTTATTTATTGCTGGTAATACCTTTTTCTTTCAACAATTTATTGTTGTTTTTTATATAAGTTTTGTGTCTAATAATACTTTTTTTCTTTTCGAGTACCAAGATACATTGGCATTTATTTTAAGGGCAGGGTCCCCAAGTCCTACCCTTGATATTTAACCCATAACTGGAGAGAAGGGACAGATTAATACCTTTCCCAAGGGTACCAGTGCTTAAGTGAATGCAGGGTATTCAAGTGGAATTCGAACTCGGCTAACCAATTTCTCTTTCCAAGTCGACATTCACTGCACCACAATGCACATCCATCACTAAATGCTTACAGCACCTGGTATTTTCAAGCGGTTACCCATCAAAGTACTGACCAGGCTCAACATTGCTTAACTTTGGTGATCGAGCAAGAACCAGTGTATTCAATGTGATAGGCCATAAGCCTGTGAGGTTATGGTATAACCGGACAATTGTTTGACCTTATCCAGTCATTACTTTCAAATTACACAATGAAGGTCGTATTGAACGGACATGCCTCCCAATACTATCAGATGAATGCAAGTATCCCTCAAGGCTCTATTCTAGGTCCTATGCTTTTCCTTATCTACATTAACCCGGTTCACACTCCACCCACATCTATTGAACAGGTGAAGAGGCTCATCCCTTGTTTCCTGTTTAGGATGTGGTTTCCGGCTTTCTCTTTTCCATTCTTTTTACCCTTACGTAGCCCCCTGCGCATCAGTGGTGTTACCGCCTTGCTTGGGGTGATATGATTATAACAAAAAAAAAAAAAAAAAAAAAACATCTCCAAGATATAAGATCCCAAGTAGGTATATACATTGACAACACTATGGTTTACTCTCGCATCGATCAAATCTTTGCTGAGGCTGACAAAGCAAACCTTGCTGCCGAGCTTGAAAAGAACTTCCAATCAGTGGTGAACTGGGGTAAGAAATGGCTCATAAATTTTAATGCTTCCAAGACGAAGCTGCTGTCTATTAACCATCAAAGACAATCACTCCTACCCACCATTAGGATGGATCAGGCTTCTCTCCCCGAAAGCAAAACACTGTGCCTGCTCAGATTTATTCTCACAACAGACCTCAAGAGGAATGACTATATAGAATCCATAGCTAAATCCGCTGCTAAGAAAATTGGTTCTCTGTGTAGGGTCAATAAGTTTTTTCGCCTAAAACAATCCTGCACATATATAAATCTACCATTCGCCCGTGCATTGAATACTGCTGCCATATCTGGTTGGGTGCTTCTGTTATCCGCCTAGGTGTACTTGACAAAATCCAACAGAGAATCTGTAATGTGATAGATCCTAACTTGGCAGCTCGGATACAGTCACTTTCTCACCGGCGCAATGTGACTTCCCTGTGTCTTCTACAAATACTTTTACAGCTCCTGCTCCGATGCACTTAGCTCACTGGTGCCCTCTGTATATGAATTTACTCGAGTAACAAGATTAGCAACTAGGCCCCATCTTTTTACTGTAAAACCAATAAATTGTAAATGCAAATTCTACTCCAGCAGCTTTTTTCTCACACTTCCTGCCTGTGGAATTTCCTTTTATTTACTTGCTTTCCCGACAGCTACAGTCTCTAAGAATTTAAATGTAAAGTCAATAGTCATCTATCTCACTAACCTGCATCCTCTCTCTCATGCTCCTTTCTCCATCCACTTCACTCTCACCCTCTTCCTGACACCCCCTATAATCTGTCACTCTTTCTCATAACTTTCCTCCTATGTAACCCCTTGCAAAACAGTGGCAGTAAATGCCTTGCTTGGGGCGATATGATTATAAAAAAGTTCTCTCCTATTATAATGTGGTTATAAGATGGGGGATCAATTCTCCATTGCAATCAATAGGTAAACTGGTCCCTCACAATATGGCCACAGTCATCCTTCTCTTACCAACTTCCTGACACTCCCTATACCCTGTCACTCTTTCTCATAACTTTCTGCCTATATAACCTCCTGAAAAACAATGGCAGTAAAATGCCTTGCTTGGATGCGATTTGGTTATAAAAAATTATATTGATATCAAGAACTTTAATAAACTCAAGAACATACTTAACAGCATGAGTAGATTATCAAAAACTTTGAACAATTTTTGGTGGTTTTGAAAAGGAATATTTAATTTTTTTAATTTTTTATTTCAAGGCAAATAATACCAAACATCTGTAGATCATCTCTGGACAAAGCTTACACTAATAAAATTTATGGTTACAGGTTGATATTTTCCTTGTTTGATATTTTGTTATAATTGTGTTTTTGTTTTCAATTTCTAATATGTGTTTATAGAAGTCATTGTGTTGTTTGTGTATTTATTATTTATAAAAGATGTTTTGTGTATATAATTTCTCTTTCCAAGATCAATCACTGCTATGTATATTTTTTTTCTTCATTATCTGCTGAGTTGACAGTGACTTGGTATATCATGTTTTCCGAGCAATTGCCATTTAAGGGATAATCGTTTTTTTTGTTCTGCAGGTGGGTTTGATTCTAGAAGATGGTTTCTTTTTTATTTTTCTGTTATATTTTTTTATTATTTGTGACATGTTCTCAGTAGAATTGTAACTGATTTTTCCTTTTGGAAAGTGCCTGATGGGGAGAAGGAGTGTCTGTGTTTGAGTTTAATGAATATTTTTCTAACACTTTTTAGGTTTTTGTTATACAGTGGATTAAGCGATGCTTTTTTTTCTTTCTTTTCTTGTCTAGTGTGACATGTATCTAAGTGTTGTCAAAATTTCAATCTCTTTTAAGGCTCCCTCATCATTTTTGGTTTTGTTAAAGATTGTTTCATTGGAAGAATTTTCAGATAACCTGCTGTTAACAGATTGTGGAATCTGCTTGATTATTGTTAGCAAGTAATTGGAAGATGTGTGGGTTTTTTTTTAATCATTTCATCCCGAGCAAGGCAGAAATGCCACTGGTGTTTGGAGGGTGGGGGTGGGGCTACATAACTGAAAGAAGATTAATTAAAAGAGAGATAAGTGGAGTACAAACCAATTAGAAAGGAGCGATAGAAAGCTGAGAATGCAGGTGCGATGACAGATACATAGGTGGAGAGAAAAGGAAGGATATACGGGGTGGGGAGAGAGCTAGAGTCCAGTGGCTAGTAGATGAGTATTGACATTGCATTTAAATTTCTGGAGGTTGTAGCCATCAGGAAAGCAAGAATATGGGAGCGAGTTCCACAGGCGGGAAGTGTGAGAGAAGAAGCTGCAGGAGTAGAATTGTCATCTGCATCTGGCTAACTTAACTGTAAATGGGTGGAACCCAGTTGTCAATCTGGTTGCACAAGTAAACACCTATTGAGGAGGCACCAGTGACTTGAGTTCATCTGAGCAGAAGCCATGAAGGTATTTATAGGACAGATGAAGTGGTTTATTGTTGGGCTTTCCTATATGGTTGATATATTTTTTTTTCTTACACAGTGTGGAGTCTAGAAAATTTACTTCTTTTTTTACATTTGTTTTAAGTTTATGTCAAATCATATTTTTGACAATTATTAGTTTTCTGGTTTTTTATCTGATGTAGTTTCTATATAATTTTCATTCTTCTACTTCGTTCATGTAGTAAATGTATGCCTATAAGCTCACAATTTTGAACCATCAAAATATCCCAATGTAACATCAAATCCTTCTTTAGCCATGTGTCTTCATTGTCAAATATGGCAGTGAATGCTGGACAATATCATCGAAAATGAGGACAAAACTGGAAGCATCGGAAATGTGGTTCTACAGAAGGATGCTGTGGATATCGTGGACTGAGCACACAAGCAACGATGTGGTGTTGGAAAGAATGGCAACAAAAAGGAAATTGATACTGAGCATCAAGAAGAGACAACTGAAGTTCCTGGGACACGCAATAAGGAAGGAGAGCCTGGAGAACCTGATACTGACTGGCCAAATAGAAGGAAAGAGACAGGGGAAGGCAACGGGTAACATATCTGCAAGGCCTGATCAGGTGGCTGATGGAATGGGGGTTGACAGAAGTAACGGGAGCAAACATACAAGGAGCCACAAGGGGTAGGGAGAAAACCATGATCACCTACGTCCTGAAAGGACAGGGCACATAGAAGAAGAAGGAACTAACAAAATAGGAGCAAGCAGAAATTATGTCTTCATTAAGAAATCCATAAACTAAAAACTATTATGTCTACTACTACTACTACTACTACTTGGGGAACAATAAAATGCCTGTGGAATTCTCTTCCATATACTTGCTTCCCTGACAGCTACAATCTCCAGGAATTTAAATGTAAGGTCAATAGACATCTCTTATCACACTAACTTGTATCAATTCTCTCAAGCTCTTTTTTCATCTACTCCACCCCCATTCTCAGTATTCTCATCCGTCTATTACTCTCCTCCTGACTTTTCCTGTAACTAATCCCTCTTTCTCATCACTTTCCCCTATGTAACCCCCTGCGCAACAATGGCAGTAGAATGCCTTGCTTGAGGTGAGATGATTTAAAAAAAGAAAAGCCCAAAAAATAATAATGACAATTATTTTGGACAACTTAAGACTATTTTCTATGATTATATCTACCCCTTTTAGAGATGTCATGCCTAATAACAAAACTGTTTAAAACTAAACTTTCAGCAATATACAACTGCTTCTTCAGATTGTTTTTTTATCTTTAATCATTTCACCTCAAGCAAGACATTAAATCCACTATGATGCAAGAGGTCACTAAGCATAGAAGAATTTGAGAAATCAGGACAATAAAAGAACAGGCTTTAAAATAAAGAAAATAGTGACTGACATTGTATTTACATTTTTCAAATCAAAGTTGATTGGTAAGCAAGAAGACAGAAGAGAGTTCCACAAGAGAAAGGCAGAAGAATGGCTTTTGAGTGAGTGATATCTGTGAGTCATGGTGAAGACCATTCTTTCCCAAACCTCATGGAATGATGTTACATAAAGAACTGAACCAAGTGATAGAAAAAAAAATCATTTGACACCACAGATTCCCAGTATTCTAGCTTGTCTAATTTCATAACCTAACAGTTTTATAAGAATCAGTGGTTAAGATCGCTTTGAATGAAGCCTGATGGGCTTGACAAAAATTACCCTTGTTTGAACCTTGTCAACTGGCAACACAGAATCACAATGAACTGTACCAAATAACAGAAACCACACCACTTGAGCACTACCAACAGCATTAATTACTTGATATCACATCTAACTCAAAGAGAATATGAAGACGCGAGCAAAACGCTACACTATGAGGACGCAATCAAAACGCTACACTATGAGGACGCAATCAAAACGCTACACTATGAGGACGCAATCAAAACGCTACACTATGAGGACGCAATCAAAACGCTACACTATGAGGACGCAATCAAAACGCTACACTATGAGGACGCAATCAAAACGCTACACTATGAGGATATAATCAAGATGCTGATGTTCAACATTACTTTAAACAAAAGTTTAGGAAGGAAACTCCCATGAATAACAGTTAATATTACCATTAACAATATGTCTCTACAACTGTATAAACAAATAATCAGATGATAAAGTTTAATTCATTTTCATAGTAATACTTAATATTCTTAACATGAGTTACAGGATTACTTAAAGAGGCCTACATTTTCAATAAACTTTATTTTGCCTTCATAGTCTAAGCTGTTAAGTTACTCTCCTTGTCTGACAGACTTGATGTCAGAAATAAAAAAAAAATTCATAAAAGATAAAAATTAAATTTTTTACCACCCACTATAAATATCAAAATACTGGTGCATATTGAACATTTTCTGGTTTTGTAAAACGAAATCAAAAAATAATTCTTGCCTAAATAAAGAAAAAAAATTGTAAATTATTATGGGATAACATCACTAAAATAAATCACTAAATAAAATTACCTCCCTCACGTATCTGATTTCTATCTTTTCATTTTTAATTTTTTTTCTCTCTTCAGCAATGGCAACAAAAATACAGAAATAAACATTATTGGTTGGTTATTAGATTCCACTCTTCAGAATGATTTATTTCCAAAAGTCGAATCCTTCCTACTTACCTAACTCATAAGAAAAGCAATTATGAAGAAACTCAAACAACATCCAGGAAATCTTTTGAGATCATGATTAACTGCTTACCTTATTCCCCAAGGATCATGGTATCACTGGTGCCAACTCAGAGTCTGCTGCCACCTCCTGAACTACTGACAGACATAAAGGTGATCCATAACCATGCAACAGGTATCAAATTCCATCAGAGGCAGGAGTCTTGGAGACTCTGCTAGTTATCATGGAATAAAAATGGCAGATTTTGAAAGGCAGTGATTTGCAGAAAACAGTAAATATTTTGTAAATGAGCACAAGACAGATTTGCAGGCATAAAAGATTTTTCTAAAAAGATGGTGCAGATCGTCTCAAGAGCAAGAAATGAGAATGGTATGTCTCCTGGGAAAAATAAATAACTCCTCACAAGACACTATAATTGAGAGGAGCAGTATTGTACATAAATTGAAATGTAATAAAAACAAAAATTATATTAGTGTGAAAGAATTATTGAAAATATATATATATATATATATATATATATATATATATATAGTTATCACTTTAAACACTTTGATGGATGGGCATCAGCAAAAAGACGACCACAAAATGCCAACTACAGGTCGGAGAAGCTAAAATAAAACATTTAAATACCTAAATGTACTGACAGAAGATGGAAAGTGCGATGTCGAGATCCAAAGAGGTGTTGGCATGGCCAAGGACACATTTCAAAAGACAGGAAACCCAGTGGTAAATAAGAAGAGAGTTCTGGACTGCTATGGGATATCTGTCCTTCTGTATGACAGTGAATGTTGGATGATCGCAAGGATAAAGGAGAGGCTTGAGGCAGCAGAAATGTGGTTCTACAGAAGGATGCTGAGGATACCATGAACTGAACATGTGATTAATGACGAAGTGTTGGAGAGGATGGAAATGTGGAGAAAACTCAATTAACATCAAGAGACAGATGAGGATTCTGGCACATGTAATGAGGAAGGAAGGCCTGGAGAATTTAATACTCACAGGACAGATATAGGAAAAGAGAGACAGGGGAAAGCAGCATGAGACCTACTTAATAGGCCTTAACAAATGGATAGCAGAGATACCAAGAGGAAGAATTTTAAGAGCAACAAGAGACAGAGCCAAGTGGAATTCCATGATCACCTACATACTGAAGCAGCACAGCACATGAAGAAGGATACTTGAATTTGAATAGGCACTCCATCTATTTTTTTAACTGTATACTTCTTTTATTTTGTCTACCAACCTGACTGTACGAGAAACCTTATTTAAAATCTTTGTTTTCTCTGGCAGACTCCTTGAACATCCAGGCTGGTAAGAAATAATAAATCTATCTAATCTAATCTAAATCTAATCTAAATCTAAACTTATTTATAAATGGAACTTTCTCTGTGTGTGTATGTGTCTGTCCGTTACCTATAGACTCTGAAATGACTGAATCGATTTTCTTGAAAATTTACAGTTATACTATAAGCGTCTGCGAGTTTTCTTAGCTAGGTTTTGTGTTAAGGTACCCTCGATAAATATCCAAAATCAATAATTGAAAAAAATCGGGTTATAGAAGTAGTGGTTCGATTTTAATCAAATTTGATACATTTATAGACAAAGACATAAGAAACAATATTCAGAAGTTTCAAGGTTGCAGTTCTTAGAATAGGGCAGAAAATTGATAATATATATATATATATGTAAAAGGCAAGATGTTTGTGTGTGTTTATCTGTCTGTATGTCTTTTATACAAATCCACAATTTTTATCCGATTCTCACCAAACATCACACAAATATTCTTTAGGCTGGGTCTGAGCTCCAGGAGCATGGATTAGTTATAAAGCTTTCATTACACCTGAGCAATGCCGGGTTATATTGCTAGTTGTTTAATAAATAAATGTAGCATCTACTCAACTATAAGTATTCATTAATAAAAACATTTAAAGTGAGAAAAATATATATTTTAGAAGAAAGAAGTATGACAGTGGTGTTTTGTTATTTAAAAATTATACATTGTCATTTCACACATATATAACTGTAAATTTGTTGTTGAACTTGTCTCGAAAAACCCACCAAGTACAAACGCAGAGAGGAAAAAAATGGAAACAAGAAAAGAAATGAGCTAAGTACTTGAACATTAGTCAAAGTACTAGCCAAAAGGAAAAAACCATAAGACGAGTAGCCTAACATGAAAAGCGCTGAATACGCAAGTGGAGCAAACAAAGTACATAGCTAACCTAGAGAGCCAACAAAACTACCAAGGTTTCATCAAATTGGATCTTCAGGGAAGTTGGCTAAAGAGGCTAAAATAAGGCAATAAGATATAAGAAACTCTGCTACCACGTGATCGAAACAGAAGACACCAAACACTAAAAAAAGGGGGGTTTATAGCATTTTATTCACACAAAAAAAAAAAAAAAAATGAAGGCATACAACTCACAACAATAACAATAAAAAATAATAAACTTACATTCTAATTTACCAGCCAATTTTTTCTATGTTTCAGTCAGTTAAGTGCCATATGCGATACACACTTGGGTGATCATGTCTCGAAAGAGACATGACTGACTGGGCAGAAGATTATCCTGCAGTAGGTTGCCATTGCTTTCTGCGGTAGACTGGTTGCTGACCAAGGCTATAGAACCCAATCTGTCCTGTTATTTAACCCATAACTGGAAGGAATAGACGGATTAATACCTTTCCTAAGGATATTTGCGCGTAAGTGAATGCAATGAATTCGGCTGGAATCCGAACTCGGCTACCCGATTTCTCGTTCCGAGCCGATATCCAATGCACCACAACTCACATTTCTATGTTTACATTTGTTTAAAATCTCAGACATGGAATTTAAGAAGCTATGTGCGGGTAGAAGAGTTTCTTATATCTTATTGCCTTATTTTAGCCTCTTTAGCCAGCTTCCCTAAAGATCCAATTTGGTGAAACCTCGGTAGGTTTGTTGGCTCTCTAGGTTAGCTACATACTATATATATATATATATATTTTTTTTTTTTTTTGATGCATGTTTCATTAAATAGTATAGACAAGTTTTTTCTATTTTAGGTAAATTTTTTCATATTGTCGGATAATCTTAATTTATATTTATTATTAAATGAAGAAAGAAAATCACAACATTGATTCATAATTATTTTATAATCCAATCTCAGCTTTCGGCTTGCAAAAGCCATTTTCTAAGATTTCAATTACATAACAATTCACGGACAAACAGTAATGACAGTCTGTTTTTGTTTACACGGAAGATTCCCAAGCAACGACAAACTCATGCATACAAGATCCTGGAAGCAAATATTGCACCACAGTTCATGACGTCATACATGACCATGTAAGCGAGAAAACAAGAAATATTAAGTATGCAAAGCCATTGGAATAAACTAATGGTTTCTGTTATTAATTATAGGCACATAAGAATATTTGTGGAGATTTCATAGTTTATTTTGTTCAGGTTAGGTTTCAACTGTTTTATGCATATATAGCTTCAAGGATATTTAGTTTTTGTTTATTGTTTTCATGTTTTAGTATAGTTGTGTTTTCAACGAGGGTTTTCTGGAATTGTGTATGTGGCTAGGCATGTTTTAAATGCCTAAAATGTTAGAATTAGTGCTTAAATGTAGTGTCAAGCATTGTGAAAGCAAGCTTGTGGTGTGATCAACACAAATATTATTTAATTCGTTGGAGATACAATCTCCCAAAGGACACTTGAATTTTTAAACTGTTAGATTTTCACAAAGTCACAAACTGGGAGAGAAGAATCATTGAGTTGGATATACTAGATTTAGAGTAGTATATGATTAACTTAATTTTTTTTTGCTATGATCTGTTGTAGATAGATTAGTATTTACTAAATATTTAGCATATTTTCATCTTGTTTATAGTTTGTATGCATTTGATTACAGTATAAGAAATTAATATGTTTGGTATTAGTTAAAGTAGTATTATATTCTTTTTGCTTAGTATTGAGACTTCTAAAAAAGCAACATATTTGTTCAACTATATTGTTTGGAAAGTTATTAAAAGTGTTTGTTTTATATTCTTTAGTTCACTGTAAAAAAATCTGTTTTGTGTATGAATTAGATTCTGCACAATGTATTAGATATTTTATGATTGCTATTTTGTAGTAATATGGACATTCATTCTTGTAGTTAAGTGTACATGAATTTATGCTGGTAAGTTTTATATATATATATATATATATATGATTAATGTTGAGAATTTTATCACTTAACTGAGCAAAGTCATGCTGATATCGAAGTTTTATGAAAGTATATTCATTATGATGTCCTCACTTGTCAGGGCTTATTTTTTAATCTACTATATTCAGCAGATTGGAAAATAAGTTCTGATGAGTGAGGAAAGCCTAACGGGCCTTCATGAAACTTCAAAGTCAGCATGATTCTTCTCATTTAAGTGGTAAACTTCTCCATATTAATTTTATTGACATTGTCTCAATGCTGAGCACTTTCTGACAAAAAAAAAACTGCTTGCCACTAAACATTATCACAACACTATATATATATATATATATATATATATATACACACACACGTGTGTGTGTGTGTATATATATTGCTCATTCAGTAAAATGAATTAGAGCACTCTGGCTATTGGGCACATATAATGATAATATACATGCTAAAAGTGTCTTCTTCTGCCAAACGCCCATGGCCTAGAGGTAGAATCACCGACTGATGCCAATTCGGTCGGCTTTCAATCTTGGGTTAAGGGTCATTCGGAGTCTAACCGTATTGATACAGTGAAACAGATCTGTCTGCGGGTGACTATATATATATATATATATATATATATATACACACACACAAATAGAAAAAATAAAAGCTAAACCTTAAAATATAAAATAATTAGGGCTCAATGTCAAAGTTAACGGAGCCTTAACTATTATTTTATCATGAGTGTTTTAGAAGTTATTTTTTAGTGGATACTCATATTTGAGCAGAAACCCCCATTTATCTATTAAGTTTTTTTTTATAATCATATCATCCCAAACAAAGCATTTTACTGCCACTGTTTTGCAGGGGGTTACATAGAAGGAAAGTTACGAAAAAGAGTGACAGGTTATAGGGGGTGTCAGGAAGTGGGTAAGAGAAGGCTGAGAATACTGATGAGAGTGGAGTGCATGAAGAACAGAGCATGAGAGAGAGAGAGGATGCAGGTTAGTGAGATAGCAGATGACAATTGACTTTACATTTAAATTCTTGGAGATTGTAGCTGTTAGGAAAACAAGTATATGGAAGGGAATTCCACAGGCGAGAAGTGAGAAAAAGAAGCTGTTGGAGTAGGATTTGCATTTACAATTTATTGGTTTCACAGTAAAAGGGTGGGACCTAGTTGCTAATCTTGTTGCTAGAGTAAATTTATATTTACATAATACTTTTTTGTCTACCGGCCTGAAGATTCAATAATCTTGAGTAAATATACTTTTTAAGTCTTTGTTTATGTTTGATTTGTAACCTTGTTAGTGTCAACAAAATCACAATGTCAGTTCTCTTTTGAAACTTTTTAGGTTCAATGAAACTCAACTTTAGTTTTATAATTTCTACTTTAGTATAATCACAGATACAAGTATAAATAATTATACCACTAAATAATACTGTGTCAGAAACTTGTTCTTTTCCAACTATACACTCTAATCACTATAACTATATATATTAATTCTATACGTCACATGATCCCATCACCATGGTACCATTAATTACTTGAGAATGAGGTTAACTGTGGAGATATGAAAAAACAATTCTAGAAGATGGGAAAGATTTTACCTAAAGGCGCTAAGACAAAATTAAACTTAAATCTCTATGTCAACAAAATATGAAAGAAATGTCAATTATCTAGTCTGGAATGCCTAGTCAGTCAGTTAAGTGATATATGTCATACACACTTGGGCGATCAGGTCTCGAAAGAGACACAACTGACTGGGCAGAAGATTATCCCCCAGTAGGTTGCCATTGCTTTCTGCGGTAGACTATTTGCCAGCCAAAGCTATAGAACCCAATCTTTCCTATTATTTAACCCATAACTGGAGGGAAGAGACTGATTAATATTTTTTCCAAGGGTATTCTTGCCTAAGTGAATGCAAGGAATGCAACTGAAATTTGAACTCGGCTCCCCGATTTGTTGTTCCAAGTCGATATCCACTGCACCACAATGCACATCATTATTAACAAATAAGTTTATCAGTTCTTTCCTGAAATCAAAAAGCACAAAGTATTTTAGATCAGAGAATTGGGATTCTTAACATAAATCCACAGAAAATGAAATATTTCTAGGTCAGAAAAAACACTGTTGAAAATACACTTAGGATGTTATTAGAATGCTTTTCCTCATATGATAAGTTACTTGAATGTAAAATGAAATGTTTCAAGTACTTTACTTACATTATTATGTCCTGGAACTTCATTGAAATTAGACATTTTGGCCTATTTTTAGCAAAAAAGGCATCATCTGTACAGAGAGAACCTGATGTGATGGGGCAAAACAGACTTGATTTTCAGAATAAAAGTAAAAAAAAAAAAATGAAAGATAAATGTCCAGTATAATATTAACCAGACTGATTAGAATTGAACTTTTTTATATTTTAAGCTTCAACTTATATTTTTACTATTTTTGTGTGTGTGTGTATATATATATATATATATATATATATATACACACACACACAAATAATGATTTGTACCTACAGAAAACACCAATAACCTTAAACAAAATGGACGTCATAATTATCCCAAACCCGAGGAACCTTTCGGCCAACACTTATCAAGGGCTTCATTGGCTTAATTATAAAGGGTCAAAGAAGGACAAAACCAAAGGATTGCTTACAATACTGGGAGAAGATGGAACTCGTTTAAAAGTAAACTTTAATGAAAAAAAAATATTAAAATGTAAGTGGGGTGTTCCATCTTCTCCCAGTATTGTAAGTAATTCTTTGTTTTGTCCTTCTTTGACCCTTTATAATTAAGCCAACGAAGCCCTTGATAAGTGTTGGCCGAAAGGTTCCTCGGGTTGGGATAATTATGACGTCTATTCTGGTTATATATATATATATACACACACACACAAAAAAAAACGTTTGAAGGTATAAAAATGATATTTTTTTTAAAAAAATAAGGAAAATATTTGTCTCTAAAGGCCTTTCATCTAACATCTCATCAAGAGTAAATTATACGAAAGAACAGCAATAACGAAAGTGAAGAGCAAAAGGTGGGGACATATGATAGGAAATATAATAAAGATGAGTGAAAAAAAATCACTAATAAAATAAAATTAATAAGCTTAACTCTTTAAACAGAGATTTATCCTTCATTATGGTAGTTGAGGATAACTGCTTATCTTTTTTAGATGTTTTTGCTGAGCACAGTAGACAAGGTTTCCATATGAGTATCTATAATAACCCCACCTTTACTGGCCTGTACATGAATTGGTGTGTGTTTGCACCTACATCAAGGAAAACCCTTCTTTTATGTGCCATGTCCTTTCAAGATGTAGGCGATCATGGCTTTCCACATCTCTATCCCTGGTGGCTCTTAATGTTTTCTCCTGTTACTCTCACACAAACCCCGTTCTGTCATCCAGTAGCTCAAGCCCATAAATCTAGAATGTAAATGTATAGAAACTAGCATGGCCACAAAGTGACGGATCAGTTCATATATTGATTACAATAGAGAACTGAGCCCCCATTTTATACCCACATTATAATTTCTTATAAACAGTTGGCATATATATTCTTCTTCGATGTTCCCTGTCCTTTCATGATGTAGGCCATCATGGCTTTCCACATCTCCCTATCTCTGGTGACCCTTAGCACACTTTCTCCTTTGGCACCATGCAACCCTCGTTCTGTTATCCACCTGATCAGGTCCTTCAAATATGTCATCGGCTGCTTTCCTCTGTCTCTTTTTCCCCCTCTATCTGACCTGTTAGTATCAGGTTCTCCGAGCCCTCCTTCCCCATTGCATATCCCAGGAACTAGTTGTCTCTTCCTGATGCTCAGTATTAATTTCCTTTTCATCTTCATCCTTTCCAAAACCTCATCATTGCTTACATGCTTGATCCATGCTATTTGTAGCATACTTCTGTAGGACCACATTTTAGCTGCTTCCAATTTTTCCTTCATCTTTGATGATATTGTCCAGCATCCACTGCCATAGTGAAGAACTGACATCACAGCAATCTAGTACTCTTTTCTTTGTTTCTATCAAAATTTTTCTTTCTCTTAATACTTTACTCAACTTCTGGAATGCTTCCTTCACCATGCCAATTCGCCTTCGGATCTCGGTGTCACACTTTCTGTCTTCTGTTAGAACACTTCCTAGTTATTTAAATTTTTGTACCTGCTTGATTTTAGAGTCCCTCACCTGTATCTGATATTTTGGGCTGCCCTTTTTGCTGATGACCATGCATTCGGATTTCTTGCAGTTTATTTGTAATCCTTTTTTGTCACTCTTCATCTTGGTACACAGTGTGCTCAAATGAGACTGAACTCTAAATTAAAAAATATCAGGAAGATTTTCTTGTGCAATGGCTATCCAGAAGCCCTAATTAATTATATATATATATATATATATATATAAAAAAAAGGCAAGATGTTTGTGTGTTTGTCTGCCTGTCTGTCCTTTATACAAACAATTTTCATCTGATTCTCATCAAACTTCACACAAATATTCTTAAGGCTTCCGGTCAGGTCATGAGTTACTTATTTTTTTTCTGATTTCCTCCTGATATCAGAAATTGATATCCTGATATCCAATCAGGTCTGATCAATATCAGGATTTCAGCCCTTTTATCGTGGTTCTTACTGCAGAATTTGCTCTAACTTGGTAAAATTATAGTTTTTAGTCTCAAACATTAATAGATCTTCTCAGAACACTCATTTTCCCCAATATCAGAAATTGATACCCATGATATTCTATCAAATCTGATCAAAAACTGATATTCAGCCATCAATATGACTCATTTTCTCCAATTATACTCCCGTTGAGTACAATAAATTTTCATGGACTTACATCGTTTAGTTTATCCTTGGATGACTTATTTGACTCCGATACTGAAAATTGATACCCTGATATCCTATTGGGTCTAATCAAAATCAGGTTTTCAGCCTTTTATTTTGGTTTTTGCTTCGGATTTTGCTCTAAGTAGGTATAATTGTAGTACTTAGGACTTATTTAGCCTTCAAAATTCAGTTTGTGATGGAAAATTTATTTGACCAGAAATCAAAATTTGACTTGCATCCATTCATTTTTACTTTCAATCTACAGTTTTGCTTTGACTGGAAATAACTATTGCTTTTTAGTCAACATCCAAAGAGTCTGAGCTCCAGGACCATGGATTAGTTTTAAAGCTTTCATTACACCAGAGCAATGCCGGGCTATACTGTTAGTATTATTAATAAGAAAACAAAGGAAATTTTATTCTCCTAAAGTCCTGGAGCTTTCTAAGTGTTTGGTATATTTGGAGGTTAAGCAGATCGATAAGATGGTTTCTAATCATTTTCCATCTGTTGTTCTGCATTGCATTTTTCATAATAGATCTGCATTTCAGTTTGCCACACATCAAACCGAGTAATTTAGTTTATGAAATTAGTTGTCAGTGCACTGTGGGGTATACCACCTTACATTTAGTTTATGAAATTAGTTGCCAGTGCACTGTGGGGTATACCACCTTACATTTAGTTTATGAATTTAGTTGCCAGTGCAATGAACATCAATCATGTGCCTTCAAGAATAACACTGGGAAAAATAAGTAACTTGTGTTACGTTCCCACTTTGAATATGGAATCAGCTTTTGTATAACATTAGGTTAAAATATATCATATGCCAAGTCATATAAGAAAGAATAGTTCAGGGTTGTTCATAGAGCTGTTTCCAGTAATCATTTAAAGATTTTGGAATCAGTCTATATATCACTGGTCAAATCTCTTAGTTTTTGAAGGGAAATTTAGTTTTTAGTGTCTTTCACTGTTACACCACATTTTCCCTTCCCTTGTTTAATTTTTTTTTTTTAGTGATTTTTCACTCATCTTTATTATATATTACCTATCATGTATACTCCCCTTTTTCTCTTCATTTTTGTTATAACTGTTCTTTTGTATAATCTATTGCCAATGATTTACACCTGATAAGATGTTGGATGAAAGGGCCTTAGAGACAAATATTTACCTTGTTTTAAAACATATTTAATATCATTTCATGCCACAGCAAGAGAAAAAAAGGGTACAGAAAATGATGAAAAAGGATATGAGTTTGAGCTTTGTTTAACAGCATGTCAACCTCTGTGGGTTATTTAATGCCAAAGAGGTGAGGTTTTAAGGTGCTTTTTTTAATGTTCAGTTATAGTGAGAAGGTTGATTTAATCAGATTTTGATGAAAAATTATTTTTTATTTTAGAAAACTGAAGAGGTCTTATAGTTTTGTATTCAAAAATGTATTATGACATTTTTTTTCCATTCAAAAATGTGTTATATATACATTTTGATAGAAAAAAAATTATCATTTCTGTAAAAGTCTATTTTTATATTTTCTTAGTGTTTTGACCCCAGTTTGGGGGACAACTATTTGGTTATAGCTGGGACCCTAACAGGTGCTACCACTCCGGGTCAGAGTGTACCTGGGGACAACAGCAAATGAGGTGGTTCCATGCTTCGCAAAACCTCCAAATCAGAAGTCTTGCTGCCAGATGCAGTTTATCATCATACCCAGGACCTGAAAGGATATGAGGGGAATTGAATTTAGGGAGACAGGAAATAGCAATTGCTGTTGCCTTTAAACTTTTGGAGATTGTAGCTACCAGGGAAGCACTAGTGAACAGGCATAAAGGCATATCCCTTGATCCCTGTTTAGAAAATGGTTTCTGGCTTTCTCTTTTCTCTCCTCAGACATCAGTATTGGTGCTACCATGATTTTCCTGCAATGTGTGTGGTCGGTGGCAACGTCTCCTTATTGTGAGGTTACTGGGTTGGCAGTTTTCTGGTTGCTGCTTCCAACTGGTAAGAGCTCTGACTCTTTCATAGTGTCAAGAGTGGCTGCTATGATCAACAGTTGCATAATATCAAGGTTCTTGTCGTGCCATATCCCGAAAGGATAGGTGCCCCAACAAGTGCTTTCGGCGGGCATACCTGAGGCCACACTTTGCTGCAGCCTGTGCCAGTTCCCTTCCAGCACATGTTGCAGTTAATTACCACCTGCCTCCTCTACTTGGGGGGTCTCTCCTTACCAACAAAAAATATAATATGAACAACCGTATCTCAGCAAAGCCTAAACAAGTCAACGTTAAATCACCTAAACCTCTTAACATTTCTTTTACTAACATACGGGGTATTTGTACCAACTTCTGTAGTCCCCTGACATATTAACACTCTGCGAAACTAATCTCAACCCCTCAATTCCCTCCTCGGATTTCTTGATGCCTGGCTATCTTTCCCTCTTAAGGAAGGACTCCACTGTCAATAAGTATGGGCTGGGGTTTACATTAGTGAACACCTCTCGAGCTAGGGTGACATCTCTTGAATCCTCTGACCACCCATATATATATATATATATATATATATATATATATATGTGTCTTCTCAAATCAGTTGGCTATCTTTTCTTTCTGGACCATTCCCCCTCCTCGCCCAAATGTTCCCTGCTAGACAGCATCTCTGACAAAGATAAGGCTACTTCCTCTCACCCATTCGCTAATATATTTGTGTTCAGAGATCTTAATGCCCATCATGCCGAGCGGCTAAAAGACTGTTACTGATTTAGCTGGCATTCACTCCATGAACTTTGCTATTTCCCAATCCCTTACGCAAGTGGTGGATTTCTCTACACACTTCTCTACTCGATATATGCTTCACCTCTGTACCTGATTCCTGCTAAGTATCACAGCTTTGCCCTCTTGGTAACTCCAAACATGCTGTTGTTTCTCTTAATATAATCTCAGCACTCTCACTCCCACCAAGAGTCTCCTACCTACAGGATCTCCTACTGCTACCAAAAAGCTGACTGGGATGCATTTCATGATTTCCTATGTGACGTTCCTTGGGGAAAAGTGTTCAGTCTCCCAGTTGATGACTGTGTCTCAGATTTCTTCCTGTGTGAAAGTTGGCATTGAGGCCTTCATACCAATCAAGAAGTTTCATCTCAAACCTCATTCCTCCCCCTGGTTCTCTCCTGCCTGTTCGGCCACCATTGCCCACAGGAACTACTACTTCCAACTATTTTGAAGACATGCATCTGACAACTGGTGCCTATTTGCCTCTGCTCGTAATGAGTGTAAGAGGATCGTGAATGATGCCAAGCAGTTGCTTGCAGAGAGAATGAGGCAGCGGAAAGCTGACTGCAAGTTTGGCACTAAGAACTATTAGGAGCTGTGCAAATGTGCTAAACAACAGCAAATCAACCATCCCTCTCTTAATCAATGAATAAAGGTTCTCATAGCATCAGTGGATAAGGCTGAGTGCTTTGCTCACAGATTCCCATCAAATTCCACATTTGATTCATCTGGAGTACCTGCACCCAACTTCTCTCTTAGAACGGAGGCTCAACTAAAAAATTACCTCGTTGCTGGTATCTAAGGTAATATCAAAACATGACCCCCATAAGATGAGCAGAGGTGATGGAATCCTGGTCATTGTCCTCAAGAAATGTTTCCCTGAACTCTCCTCAGTCCTCTCTAAATAATAATTACTGCCTTTCTGCTTCCTGTTTTCCTGCATGCTGGAAGTCCTCTTCTGTGGTTCCTGCATTTAAGAACTTGGGGGAACCCTCAGACCCATCCAACTATCACCATATCAGCCTTCTACCAATTTTTGGAAAAGTGTTTGAGGCTATTATCAATGCTGAAATAGTTCAACATCTTACTGCTCATAAACTGTTCTCAGATAAATAGTATGGATTCCACTTTGCCAGGTCTACTGCCTATATGCTAACGACCATCACAGACTACATATACAGGTCCTTGATAAGTCCAGTAAGGCTTGTGCTGTTGCCCTGGACATCTCCAAGCCTTTTGATAGGGTTTGGCATGCTAACCTTCTGCACAAGCTGCAGGGTTATGGTATCACTGGATGCTTGCTTGATTTGATTCAATGTTTCCTAACTGCATAATGAAAGTCGTCTTGAATGGGCATGCCTCCACGTCCTACTGCACAAATACTGGTGTGCCCTAGGGCTCTATCCTTAGCCTGACGCTCTTCCTGACCTTCATAAATGATCTTCCAGATGTGATCAATTCCCAAGTAAGCATCTACGCAGATAAGACCACAATTTACTCCTGCATCAGTAACAAATCCAGTGAGGTAGACAAACATAACCTCGCTGCTGATCTTGAGAGGGATCTACACTTAGTAGTGGATTGGGGTAAGAAGTGGCTTGTAAATTTCAAAGCTAAAATGAAACTGCTGTCAACCATCACAAGAAACCTCTCATGCTCCCCTCACATAAGCATGAACCAAGCGAGTCTCCCTGAGAGCTATATACTGCGCCTCCTCGGCCTTATCCTATCTTCTGATCTCAAGTGAAATCATTACATTGAGTCAATAGCTAAATCCACTGCTAAGAAATTGGGATTACTGTCAAGTCAGATTTTTTCCACCGGAATCTATCTTGCACATATACAAATCAACCATCGAACAGTGCATAGAATACTGCTGTCATATATGGTCAGGCACCCCTGCTGTTCATCTCAGTGTTCTCAACAGGCTCCAAAGGAGAATCTGTAATGTGATAGGTGGAAGCTTGACTCCAGCCACTTTCTCACCAGCTTGATGTGGCTTCCGTCTATTCTGCAAATATTTTCATGGCTTCTCCTCTGATGAACTTAAGAAACTGGTGCCCGTGCGACAAGAATTTACTTGTGCAACCAGACTGGCAACAAGTTCCCCACCCCCAATTTACAGTTAGATCAACCAAATGCAGCCAACAATTCTACTCCAGCAGATTCTTTTCTCGCACTTCCTGCCTGTGTAACTCCCTTCCATATACTTGTTTACTTGATGGCTACAACCTCCAGGAATTTAAATCTAATGTCAATACCCCATCTCTTATCCACTTGACTCCAGTTCTTTCTACATCACCCTGTATATATTGTTCTTTACCTTTCTCACTACCTTCGCAACTGTCTTCACACCAGTGTTACCATCATTCTCTTGCCCTTCCTCTGACACCCCCTGTAACTGGTTTGTCTTTCTCTTTACTCTCTTCCTATCTAAACTTTTACTCTTGTGTAGCCCCCTGTGCATCAGTAGCAGTACTGCCTTGCTTGGGGTGAAACGATTATAAAAAAAAAAAATAAGAAAAAAAAAAATCAAGTAAGTATCCAGAAATGTTTCTGTATGTAAGGCAGTCTCATTAAGTTAACTGAAATTTTTGTTGTATCATGTTCATTTAAGAAAGCTTAGATTACAAAAATAATAATTAAAAGTAAGAAAATGCTTTTACTTCAGCTAGGGCCTGAATCAACTGGTATACCTCAGTTTATATATACACATGCTAGCTGTAAACTGTGGTATCAAGTTCCAGCAGAGGCAAGAGACTTGGAGACTAAGTTCTCATTAAATAGAAAATGGCAAATTTGGAAATGCAGTTATTTGTAGATTATGGTAAATAGATATGCTGTGCCTGTCTGGAGATGAAAATGATTCTTAGTTCTTTGGCACCATCAAGTAGGAAAACATCAAGTTTCTAAGAAATGACGATTTTAGTTTCTCACTTTTTGATGTTTACTTTTCCTGGTTTAAAATTTAATTTATCCTTTGGTCACATCATGTTGAAACATTAGTTCCCATATGATCACCAAAATTAAATAATGTTGATCTTGGTCAGTACCTGAATGGGTGACTGCTTTGGTATACCAAGTGTTGTAATGGATAATGACTCAGAATTTTTAATCAAAAAGCTGAGTTCCAGTTTTCACTGAGTTGATTAATATTTGCTTACAGGCAAATAATCTTATGAAAGGCATGAACCCACTGCTTCTTCTCCGGCTACAGATTAGTAAGGCTTGTATGACTAATTGTTATAATCTCAAAAAAGTTCTTGCAATCAAAAAATATTTTCTGGCTTTTGAAGTTTGGGTCACTATGTCGATCCAGGATGTTTTTCCGCCTGAATCCATCCTGCATATATACAAGTCAACCATCCGTCTGTGCCATTTATTGTCAGGCGCCCCTGCCGTTCTCCTCAGTGTTCTCGACAAGCTCCAAAGGAGAGTCTGTAATGTGATAGGTACTAATCTGGCAGATCAACTGCAGCCACTTCCCCACCGTCGAAATGTGGCCTCCCTTTGTCTGTTCTATAAATACTTTCATGGCTTCTGCTCAGACAAACTTAAGTCACTGGTGCCTCCTCAACAGGTGTTTATTCATGCAACCAGACTGGCAACTGGGTTCCACCCATTCACAGTCAGGTTAGCCAAATGCAGACGACAATTCTACTCCTGCAGCTTCTCTCACACTTCCTGCCTGTAGAACTCGCTCCCATATTCTTGCTTTCCTGACGGCTACAACCTCCAGAAGTTTAAATGCAATGTCAATACTCATCTATTAACCACTGGACTCTAGCTCTCTCCCCACCCCGTATATCTTTCCCTTTCTCTCCACCTATGTATCTGTCATCGCACCTGCTCTCTCAGCTCTCTATTGCTCCTTTCTAACTAGTTTGTGCTCCTCACTCTTTTCTAATTAATCTTTTTACAGCTATGTAGCCCTCAGCTCATCAGTGGCATTTCTGCCTTGCTCGGGGTGAAATGATTAAAAAAAAAAAAGAAAAAAAAAGTAACCTGCAAAAGGTTGATAAGCTGCAGAGAAATCCATTTCTTTCAGACATGAAGATAAGTATTCAATGGACATTATGAACTTTTTTGTTACTGCATTACTTATTTTGTTTGAGTTTTGTTTAACAGCATATCAACTCCTTTGGGTTATTTAATGCCAAAAATGGTGGAGTTTTAAAGGTATTTTTTTAATGTTTGATTATAGTGAGAAGTTTGATATAGTCAGATTTTGATCAAAATTTTATTCTTTTTATTTTAGAAAAATGAAGATGTTTTTAATTTTGTAATTCAAAATTATATTGCTGGTAATAATTTTTCCTTCAAAAATGTATTCTGGCAACAACTCCCCCACTTCAAAAATGTATTATGGCAACAACTTTCCCCCTCTTCAAAAATGTATTACGACAACAACTTTTTCCCTGCTTCAAAGATGTATTACGGCAAAAACTCCCCACCCTCAAAAATGTATTACGGCAAAAACTCCCTCCCTTCAAAAATGTATTATAGCAACAACTTTTCCCCCGACTTCAAAAATGTATTACGGCAACAACTTTTCCCCCTTCGAAAATCTGTTATGGCAACAACTCCCCCCCCTTCAAAAATGTATATCTTTCTTTGAAAGTCTATTTTTATACTTTTATAGTGTTTTGACCCCAGTTTGGAGGTTAACTATTTGTCAATAGCTGGGACCCTAACAGATGCTACCACTCTGGGTCAGGGTGGACCTGGGAACAACAATTAAGAGGTGGTTACATGCCCCTCACAACTTTCCAATCAGAGGACTTGCTGCTGGATGCAGTTTACAGTCATGTCCAGGACCCTACAGTTTTGGTAGGGAGGTTGTGTAAATATACCATATAGAAGGACTGATATTACATAACAGTTCAGTACTGTTTGCTTCATTTTTTTAACAATCTTTTTCCTGTTTTTAAATAATTTGCTTAGTTTTTAGAATGTGTCTTGCTATTCCAATGCACCTTCCAATTTTAGTACCACAGTCTTCATCCTCTATTTAAACACCAGATCTTCAAACTTATTCTTTTCTGACAAACATAGCTGGGAGCCCAATAGGTGCTACCACTCTGGGTCAGGGTGGACCTGGGAACAACAGTAATTAAGAAGTGGTTCCATGCTCCTCACAACATCACAATCAGAGGCCTTGCTGCCGGATGCAGTTTACTGTCATACCCAGGACCATGCATTACTTATATGTAAAATATTTACCACAAAGTTTCATCATGTTGATATATCCAGGAAAGGAATATCAGTGTAAAGATTAGTGGAAGAATGGTAGTTGACACAGGAAATAGATATAACGGATTTATTGCACTACTGTACAATTAACAATAAGATACAGATAAGCAACAGAGGATGTGCGTTGCGGTGCATTGGATATTGGCTCGGAACAAGAAATCTGGGAGCCAAGTTCAAATTCCAGCCAAATTCATTGCATTCACTTGTGCGCAAATACCCTTGGGAAAGGTATTAATCTATCTTTTCCCTCCGGTTATGGGTTAAATAACAGGACAGATGGGGTTCTATAGCCTTGGTCGGTAACCGGTCTACCGCAGAAAGCAATGGCAATCTACTGCGGGAAAATCTTCTGCCCAGTCAGTCATGTCTCTTTCGAGACATGATCGCCCAAGCGTGTATCATGTATGGCACTTAACTGACTGACAGATAAGCAATCAACAAGTAGGAACAGAATAAACTATCAACTAGAGAATGACTTCACCTAAGATGTTTGCTTTCTTGTACCGCTCGTCACTGTCTCTTCTAGTCGAGAGCATTCTATTCTCGGGAATGGCAGGATGTCCCACTATAACACATGTATATGATATGTTTAAAATAGAACATATGAGAAAAAATTTCAACAAATATTCTGCCTCTTTTAGGTGCCATGTCCCTTCAATACATTGAGGATCATGGCCCTCCATATTTTCCCATTCTTTGTATCTCTTGATAAATTTCATCTTTTCTCTTAAACCTTGTTCTGTCTTCCATTTAATCAAGCTCACTAAGTATGTTTTTTTTTCCTTCTATTTTTTGTTTTTAATCTGTCCTGCAAGAATAAACTTTTCTAAGATCTCTCATTATGTGCCCTAGAAATGTTAACCGTCTTTCTGATAAGTATAAGGGTTCATTTTGTCTGCAATTTCTCCGAAACTTTGTTATTGCTTCTATGTTCAGTCTATGGCTTCCAATCTCATCATCATCTGTGATAACATTATCCAGCATTCACTGTCATATGAAAGGACATATATATCACTAGCAGTATAGCCCAGCGTTGCTTGGGTGTAATGAAAGCTTTAAAACTAATTCATGGTCCTGGAGCTCAGACTCTTTGGACGTTGGCACAAAAGACTAAAAAGCAATAGTTGTTTCCAGTTAAAGTGAAACTGTAGACTGAAAGAAAAATGAATAGATGTAAGTCAAATTTTGATTTCCTAGTATTGATATTAAATAAGTTTTTTGTTGTAAACTAAATTTTGGAGGCTAAATAAGTCCTCTGAGTAAATGGTATCATGGCTGAGACTAAGAACTACAATTATACCTACTTAGAGACCAAACCTGAAGCAAAAACTAAAATAAAAGGGCTGAAAAAATACAGACATACAGGCAAATAAACTGGCACACAAACATCATGCCTTTTATATATATATCATCGATTTTCTGCACTATTGTAAGAACTGCAACCTTGAAACTGCTGAATATCATTTCTTATGTCTTTTTCTAGGAGTGTATAAAATTTTATTAAAATCGGACCACTCCTTCTATAACCCAATTTTTTCGATTATCAATTTTTATCGGGAGTACCTTGACACAAAAGCTAGCTAAGAACACTCGCAGACACTTATAGTACAACTGTGTAAATTTTCAAGAAAATTGGTTCAGCCATTTTGGAGTCTATAGGTAATGGACACACACACAAAGTTCCATTTATAAATAAGTTCAGATATTATTTAAATATCCGACATTGTAAGTTTACTGTAGAAGCATAAGAAATTAATGCAGTTTCTATTCATTTTTATCTTAACACATTGCATCTCAAACATCATTACTTTTGTTGTTCCAGGGTTCCAAAATTATACATTAATTTTGATACAAGCAAATTTATAATTTCAGATTGTTTCATATATGAGGCAAGGATATCATAGGTAGTATTTATTACCCATAATCCACAATGTGTTGTTCATTACCCGAGTCCATTTTATGACCCAGAGTCCCACATGACCCAATCCTCAATATACAAGCATTGCACTGATACTAACTCACATATTCTATATTAAAAAATATCAAAGAATTTTTATAAAAACATTGTGGTTTGGTGTAACATCATCTCATAATCAATCATAACATCCCACTCCTCATAATAGTCCTACAAAAGGAATTGACCCATTGGAGAGGCCTGTGGGCCTTGTTAACAAGTTATTAAATTCCTTCCTCCAATTATTATTAAGACTGATATTACATAACAGTTCAGTACCATTTTTCTTTGTTTCTAATGAAATTTTTTCATTCTTTCTACACTTGGCATAGATTTAGGGAGGCATTATTCATATTAAATTATCTAAACTTATTTATAAATGGAACTTTGTCTCTGTGTGTGTCTGTTGCCTATAGACTCCGAAACAGCTGAACCAATTTTCTTGAACATTTACACAATTGTACTACAAGCGCCTGTGAGTGTTCTTAGCTAGGTTTTGTGTCGAGGCACCCCCGATAAATATCGAAAATCAATAATGAAAAAAAATCGGGTTATAGAAGGAGTGGTCTGATTTTAGTCAAATTTGATACACTCATAGACAAAGACATAAAAACGATATTCACAAGTTTCAAGGTTGCAGTTCTTACAATAGTGCAGAAAATCGATAATATATATATAAAAGCTTTCATTACACCTGAGCAATGCCGGGCTATACAGCTAGTAAGATATATTTGCAAAAGAATGCAAAAGAAAAAAAAAAGTCTTCTAGAATATCTTTTGCTATAACAGCATTTAGTCACTTTCTCTAAGTAGCCATTAACTTTTAACAGTTATCTACTGGTACTTTAGATAAACTAATCTAAAATAATAAAGAAATTAAAGCCAACAGACTTCATGTATAGTGAAGGATGAAAAGGAAAGAACCGGTCTGCTCATCTACATGTTTGTCCCCACTGAAATAAATGCCTCCATTAAAACTACAGGAAAACTAAATATTTACTCACACCCTGAATGAACACTATGGAGGAATGGTAGACTTTAAAAAAGGTAACAATAGTTACTCACACATTTACACATCATTCATTCAGTAAGAAATCTGAAAACTCTCGGCTACTGGCGTGTGTTTACATTTTATATAACACTAAAGTTTGCCTTCTACCGAGCACCCGTAACTCAGAGGTAGAATTGCTGACCAATCTCAATTTGGTTGGGTTTCAATCCTTGCTAGAAGTAATCAGATGTTTAACTGGACTGATTAGCTGTGATACGGTGTAACATCTGTCTGCAGATAACCAAATATAAAAACCTAGAAATTGAGTGGAGAATGTAAGGCACAGCAATACCAATGGAAATTAAAGCACTCTGTCTGGTCAAAAAAAGACATTCACAGTCAGGTTAGCCAAATGCAGACGACAATTCTACTCCTGCAGCTTCTTCTCTCGCACTTCCTGCCTGTGGAACTCGCTCCCATATTCTTGCTTTCCTGACGGCTACAACCTCCAGAAATTTAAATGCAATGTCAATACTCATCTATTAACCACTGGACTCTAGCTCTCTCCCCACCCCATATATCCTTCTCTTTCCCTCCACATATGTATCTGTCATCGCACCTGCATTCTCAGCTTTCTATTGCTCCTTTCTAACTAGTTTGTACTCCTCACTCTTTTCTAATTAATCTTTTTACAGTTATGTAGCCCCCAGCTCATTAGTGGCATTTCTGCCTTGCTCAGGGTGAAATGATTAAAAAAAAACTGAGACAAGAAATGTGATTTTTTTGACCAGAAGAAGCAGTAAAGATACAGAAAGATTAATATCTCTGTTTCATAAGTTACAGAGACATTTGATAAAGTATAATACTGTAGACGTAGAGGCCTGGTTAATGTTTCTTGGATTAGCCTTGTGTCATACTTAACCAACCTTCCTACAGCTTACAAGTTTTATCCAGAATTATCAGATTTATCAGAAGGTTGGTTGTCGGCAGGTTGGAATGTGTAATAGTCTAAGAATAAAATATACATTTTTCATTTTAAAATAGAAATTTATAAAAAGTAATGAAACAATACAAGTTGTAGAAGTTAATGTTCAATTAGAAACTTTAAGAAGTTAAGGATAGTGTTCATGTTCAATGAGAAAGTTATGGGTATCAAGACTTGTAGAAAATGTCAGTAGTCGTAATGGTTGACAGAGTATATGTGTACATATGTATATATTCAGTAGGAATGTCTTTGGATGAAGAAGTAGAAGTAAAAGGAACCTGCAAAAGGAAAGAGAAAGAGGACAAATGCCTGGGTCAGCTTGAAGCTTCTCACCTTACATTCTAGCTTCCATCCCCTGATTGACTCACAGATGAAGATCAGGGCCCTTTTATTGTCATTAGATTTTCACATTGACTAAGTTTTCAAGTCTTACAAGTCACTCCCATTGGTCAAGAATGTATTTAACACCTTGCAAATTCTGAGTTCAACTTTTTCTTTAAGCACATGGTCAATTCTTTTCCTAATTGGGAAAACCAGGATTTCACAAGTCATTGAGAATTTTTGTAATAATGAAGAAGGTTGATTAATTTCTTATCCACTACAATACAAAAAGATACTTGAAATGCATTTTTTTTATAATCAGAATAGCTATCAAAGTAAGCTATAAAAATGCAGAAAGTCCAGAAAGAAATAAAGTATCAATCGTGTGGCTTCATGCACGACACTGGAAAAAGAAACGTAATTTTTATGAACAGAACAAGCAATAGATGCAGAAAGATGTATACTTAGGTTTCATAAATTGCACAAAGGCATTGGACAGAGTATGATAAAAGAAATACTTGAAATATTAGAAACACTTTATTTACACAAAAAAGATATTCAAGTAATCCAAAACCTTTGAGAAAAATATGGTGACATATAGAGAACAAGTTCAGTGAAAAGACAAAAATAGAATGAAGAATATTGCAAAGATTTGTTTTCTGACTGAATTTATACATTTTGTAAATTGAGGCAATTCTAAGAAAATAAAAAAACCTTTTAGTATTTATTATTGGTAAACATAACCTTAACAGCATAAACTTTGCTTATTATGTCAACAGCAGATATGTAAAGAAATCTAAAAGAGCTATTAGACAAGTCAGTTGAGAAAAGCAAGAAGAAAGGAATAACCATTAATGGTCAGAAAAAAAGTTGGCATGGTTTTCAGTAAAAGAGACATCCCAAGTTGCAAGCTACAGACTAGGAACCTAAAAATCATGAAATTGAAAAACTAACTAAATATTGTAGTGATAAATTACAGTATACACCACAGAATTCCAAAGTCATGTAGGAATAGTGAAAAATGTCTTGGATTATGTGATGAAAGAGTTCTTTCATGTTAACTGTTTAGCCAATTTTGTTTAGCAGCATATCAACACCTCTATGGGTAATTTAATACTGAAACCCATATATTTTGAAGAAAATTTAATTCCTAAAAATAAAATGTATTGATGGTAACTTTTCTATAAAATTTATTGCTGACAATTCTGCCATAAAATGTATTGATCACTTTGCTATAAAATATACTGCTTACCATTCTACTATAACATGTATTGATGGTCTTTTTGCTTTAAAATATTACTTCTGACAATTCTACCAGAAAATTTATTTATGGTCACTTTGCTATAAAATATACTCCTGACAATTCTACCAGAAAATTTATTGGTCACTTTGTTATAAAATATACTCCTGACAATTCTACCAGAAAAATTTATTAATGGTCTTTTTGCTATAAAATATACTTCTGACAATTCTACCAGAAAATTTATTGATGGTCACTTTGTTATAAAATATACTTCTGACAATTCTACCAGAAAATTTATTAATGGTCTTTTTGCTATAAAATATACTTCTGACAATTCTACCAAAAAATTTATTGATGGTCATTTTGCTATAAAATATACTCCTGACAATTCTACCAGAAAATTTATTGATGGCCACTTTGTTATAAAATATATTGCTGACAATTCTGTCATAATATGTATTGATGGTCATTTTGCTATAAAATTTATTGCTCACAATTCTACCATAAAATGTATTGATGGTCACTTTGCTATAAAATATATTGCTGACAATTCTGCTATAAAATATATCAAAGGTCACTTAGCTATAAATAATGTTTGATCATTTTAGCTCTAACTTCTATTTTCATTATTTTAAGGTGTTCAGCTTTTGCTTGAGAATTCATTATTTGTCATTGCTGAAACCCTAATAGTTGCTACCCTTAACTGGTCAGAGTGAACCTGGAGACAACAGCAATTAACAAATAATTCCACAAGTCTGAAAACATTCTTGCTGCTGGATGTTGTTTATCATCATACCCAGAAGTAATGTGTTATCTAATTTATATGGCACAGAATATTAGACAATGAAGATGAGAACTGCTGATAACAATCAGAATGAGCAGCTGAAATGACTAGAAAAGATGAGGAAAGAAGGCTTGGTAATTTAACACTCAAAGTGTATACTGAAGGCAAGAGAATTAGAGGAAAAAATAGAGTGAGTTCTTTTTCATGGCATACCAACCTATGTAGGTTATTTACTACCAAAAATGTTGGGGTTAGAGGGTATTTTTTTAATGTTCGGTTATAGTGAGAATGTTGATTTATTCAGATTTTGATGAAAATTTTTTTATTTTTTTTTTATTCTTAGAAAACTGAAGATGTCTCCTAGTTTTGTATTCAAAAATGTATTATGACATTTTTTTTCCTTCAGAAATATGTTATGGTAATAATGTTTTCCTTCAAAAATATGTTGTTGGTAATATTTTTAATTCAAAAATTTATATTTTTTCTATAAAAGTCTATTTTTATACTTTCATGTTTTGACCCCAGTTTGCGGTCAAACTATTTGTCCATAGTTGGGACTCTAACAGGTGTTACCACCCCCAGGTCAGGGTGAACTTGAGAACAACAGCAATTAAGAGTGGTTCCATGCTCTTCACAACCTCCCAATCAGAGACCTTACTGCTGGATACAGTTTGTCATACCCAGGTAATTTATCATAAAAATGTATGGCTAGATATTTTTCTGTAGAAATGTATAGCTTGTATTTTTAGATTTTCAAATATATTTTTATTTTGGAAAAGGGTTACTACTTCTCCCTATGTCAACAGCAGATTACAGGGTTACTACTTCTCCCTATGTCAACAGCAGATTGGTTCCTAACAGATTACCCACAGCCTCAGGCCAGAGTGAACCTGGGAATAACAGCAATTTATAAGTGATTCGATGCTTCACAAAACCTCCAGATGTGTCCAAATGTAGTTTATCGTCATACTCAAGACTATTCATTGGGATAGTCTTACCCCTCTGCAATGGTTAACACTGCAAAAGATAGGAAGATGTGGAGAGTCATGATTACTTACATCCAGAAAAAACAGCATTGAGTGAGAAAGATCTAGTTGGGGTGAAAAAAAAAAAAAAGTATTCCAGACGAGATCATTAAATTTCCTACTGCCACAACAAAAGAGGAGCATTTGCATCTCAATCCTCAGTCATGTCTGATCACATATGGCCTGACGTGTGCCATTCATCCTTTGATCAGACAAATTCATTGATGAACATCAAATGTATTTATTCAAAATGTTTTTTCATATTATCCAGCCATTCAGTATCATACATACTGCTCTCCTTTAACCATGATAGAAAAACTTTCTTGCCAGGTATCAGAATGGATGGCACTAGTCTCCTGGAGAGCAACACACTGCGGCTCCTTGGCCTCACTCTTTCAATCAACCTGAAGTGGAATGGCTACATCAAATCTATACTGATAGAAAGTTTGGGGTCAAAGTTTTTCTCATCAGAATCCATCTTGTACATTTATAAATCTATCATTTGTAGATAATGTATTTATCATCTTGACTGGTCCTTTATATACTAACTTCCTCCCTGTTTTTTGTACACTGCATACTTATATTTCTTCAAATCTCATGTTTGCTGTGATTTTGTGTCAGTTTGTCAGCATAAAAACAATATGGCTTCCCCACGAGATTCTTTTTATGTATGGACACACATGAGAAGTTTTTTATTTTCTTCAAACTATGCCATTCTGAATCAGTCAGTTAAGTGCCATACGTGAAACATGCTTAGGTGATCATGTCTCGAAAGAGCCATGACTGACTGGGCAGAAGATTATCCCACAGTAGGTTGCCATTGCTTTCTGCAGTAGATTAGTTGCCAGCTAAGGCTATAGAACCCAATCTGTCCTGTTATTTAACCCATAACTGGAAGGAAGAGATGGATTAATACCTTTCCCAAGAGTATTTGCCCATAAGTGAATGCAATGAATTCAGCTGGAATTTTAACTCGGCTCCTCAAGTTCTCGTTCTGAGCCGATATCCGCTGCACCACAACGTGCATCCACATGGTCTGAATACTGTTGCTATTTGCGGTCAGAGGCTCCTGAATTCATCTTGTGATTCTCAACCAATTCCAAAAAAAAAGATCTGTAATTTAACTGATCCTGATTTGGCATCTTGACTTCAGTCATTTTCTTACCAATGTAACATAGCTACTCATGTGTTTTCTACAAACATTTTCATGGCAACTGCTCTGATGAGCAGTCTTCCTGCCCCCTGGTGCCCAGACCACAAATTTAAGCATTCTACTAGATTGACACCTAGGCCTCACTCTTTTACCACTGAAATAGTTAAATGTAGCTGTCACTTCTACTCTAACAGATTTTTTCTTGCATTCCCTACCCCCTGTGGAACTCCTTTCAATTTATTTGCATCCCCAATAGCAACAATCTCCAAAAATTTAAATGCAACATGAATTTCTATCTTCTATCACCTTCAATCCTTTTCATCTTTTATCCTTTCTTCAACCACCACTGTACCCAATCTATTCTCTAAACTTTAACCCCCTGTACACTAGTGGTGGTCCAGGCTTGCTTGGGGTGAAATTACTAAAAACAATTTATATATATATATATATATAGTGAGAGAGAGAGAGATGTCAGGATGTAACAAAAATACTTTTAATTTTAGGGGCAGGTTCCTAACATCAAAACAAGGTAAAAATGTTCATATAAACATATGCCCAAAAGGCCATCACTGTACCTCAATATGACCCCTGCTTACTTCTACACATTCATGTACCTATTGGATCATTGATTTGTGGATGCTTTGAAATACTCCCACGTGGTGTTGAATAGTTTCATAGGTCCTCAAGACATGTTGTTGAAGCATCTCTGCATTAGTAATGTCTTCTGCATAAACCAATTGTTTTAGGGAACCCCACAGATAAAAATCCAAGTGACTGGGGTTGGAACAAGTCCTCTCCTAACTGTCCATCTTTTATGGTAGAAAAGAGCCAGTGTATCAAAACATGTAACTAAAATGTGCCGAAGGCCCATCATGCATGAACCACATCCATCTGCATATTAGCAGGGGCACATCCTTTTGCAGGTTTGTAAATATGTTTAAAATTAATTCCCTGGAAACAGCTCCTTTAAGACAAGTTAGGGAAACACATGGACCTACCAGACAGTCACCTACAATTCCAGCCCACACATTAATAATAAATTGATGCTAATGTTTAGCCTATATTGTACTATGGGGATTCTGATCACAGTCTCACTTCATCCATAGTTTGTGGTGCCACAAATTCTGTCTCGGCAACGTGATGATAAACAGGTTGGATGTCTCTGCGAGCTTCTGTCTGGAAACACAACCTGATCCAGCAATACATTGTGTGTCCATTTCTATTTGCATGGCTGTATGTAAAAATCATATCTGCATGTTCATGATATGAAATATCCTGCCATTGTTAAGCTGAACACTTCTTGGTTAACACCCTGCTACGCCCGTTAAATACTGAAGACAGACTAGCCACAGATGTAACCTAGTCTCCATGGCACCCCAGCACCATATAACATAAACTTTCTTTAAAATTAATTACTCAAAAATGAAAGATTTGCTGACATGTTCATATAGAAATTTGTTCTTGTAATGATGTTCAGAACCTACTCCCAAAGTTTTTGACAGTATTTTTGATACACCCTGTGTGTGCATGTGTGTATATATATATATATATATATATATACACGCACACACAGGGTGTATCACACTACTGGCCATAATTATTAGGCCACCCCAGTGTTTTAATAAATGATAAATTTCATACTATTTTTTAGTATTTATTGCCAAGTGAATAATTGTAAATGAAAATAGAATAGTTCTTTTGTTAATATTGCACAATAATATGTGAATCAAATGAATTCATAAATCTTTAATAATTACCTAAATTGTAGTTTCATCAATGAAAGAATGAAGAAAATTTAGGGTGATTCAGACGAGTACATCTTTGCTTCCATGCCTTGTAAAGTTTTGCAAAGTAAGACTAACAAAAGAACCATTCTATTTTCATTTAGAATTATCCACTTGGCAATACTAAAAATAGCATGAATTCCATAATTTCTTTTAAAAAAAGTAGGATGGCCTAATAATCATAGCCGGTAGTGTGCGCGTGTATGTGTGCATATATATATATATATATATATATATATATATATATACACACACACACACACACATATACGTGTGTGTGTGTACACACACATACATATGCTAGCAGTATAGCCCAGTATTGCTCGGGTGTAATGAAAGCTTTAAAACTAATCTATGGTCCTGGAGCTCAGACTCTTTGGGCGTTGATAGTTGTTTCCAGTTAAAGTGAAACTGTAGACTGAAAGAAAAATGCATGGATATAAGTCAAATTTTAATTTTCTGGTATCGATATCAAATAAGTTTTTTTTAACTGAATTTTGAAGGCTAAATAAGTCCTAAGTAAATGGTATCATGGCTGAGACTAAGAACAACAATTATACCTACTTAGAGCCAAACCCGAAGCAAAAACTAAAATAAAAAGGCTGAAAAAAATACAGACATACAGGCAGATAAACAGACACACACACAAACATCTTGCCTTTTTCATATATTTATACATATATAATCGATTTTCTGCACTACATATATATATATATATATATATATATAGTGCAGAAAATCGATTATGTGTATATATATATATATATATATATATATATATATATATACAAGATCAATTTTCTGCACTCTTGTAAAAACTGCAACCTTGAATCTTCTGAATATTGTTTCTAATGTCTTTGTCTATGAGTGTATCAAATTTGATTAAAATCAAACCACTCCTTCTATCACCCGATTTTTTCGATTATCGATATTTATCGGGGGTACCTCAACATGAAACCTAACTAAGACACTCACAAATGCTTACAGTACAACTGTGTAAATTTTCAAGAAAATTAATTCAGTCATTTCGAAGTCTATAGATAATGAACACACACACAAAGTTACATTTATAAGTAAGTTTAGATACATACATACATACATACATATATGCACAGGGTGCAGCAGAATTAGATCCTGTATTTTAAATGTTGACTAAAAGCTAAGGTAACTGCTATTAAAAATTTCTTTCACTTGATTTGATCTTCTCAATAGTGGCTACTTTTTGCCATACACTGTTGTAAATGATCTCTGAAGTTTTCCAAGAACCAAAAGTTCAAGCATTTCAAGGTCTTCCAGGTGTCTTTCTTTTAAGTGCTGAATGTCTGGCCCCGACATTTTAACCCATATCAGTATCGATTTTCTATCTTGAACAGAATCATTCTGACGTAACATGAAATGAGCACAAAAAGCTCTTTGTGTTCCAATTACAGATACACAAGTTTTAAAAAATGTTTTAACACAAAGTGCATGGTGAACACCAGCTCAAGCCATGATGGTATCTGGTGGTCAGTCTTAAGTGCCATATGTGATACATATTTTGGTGATCATGTAGCTTTCAATCGATGACTGACTCGACAGAAGATTTTCTCCCAGTATATTGCCATTTCTTTCTGTTGTAGTCTAGTTACCAATCTGTCTTATTTAACCCATAGTTGAGTGAGAGAAATAGATTCATAACTTTCTCAAGGGTATTTGTGCGTAAGTGAATGCAATAAATTCAAGTGGAATTCCAACTCAGCTCTTGCAATTTCCCATTCAGAGCCAATATCCCTGATCGTATAAAAAAAAAAATGAAGTTACTATTGCCACTCACCTAAGTTCCCTAGCACTACATACTAGACAGCTTAAAATGCAGGGGGTATTTCTGCCACACCCTGTATTAAAACATACACACAGTTAGAATCTTATGATTGATTTGTCAGAGGAGGTAACTTCTTGCTGTTATTTTTTTTTAATCGTTTCACCCCAAGCAAGGCAGTACTGCCACTGATGCGCAGGGGGCTACATAAGAATAAAAGTTTAGACAGGGTGAGTGAAGAGAAAGACGAACCAGTTATAGTGGGTATCTGAGAAAGAGCAAAAGAAGGATGGGAACACAGGTGTGAAGACAGTTGCGAAGGTAGAGAGAATGGAAAAGATATACAGGGTGATGTAGAAAGAACTGGAGTAAGTAGATTAGAGATGGGTATTGACATTGCATTTAAATTGTTGAAGGTTGTAGCCATCAGGAAAGCCAGTATATGGAAGGGAGATCCACAGGCAGGAAGTGCCAGAAAAGAAGCTACTGGAGTAAAATTGTTGCCTGCATTTGATTGATGTAACTGTAAATGGGTGGGACCTTGTTGCCAGTCTGTTTGCATGAGTAAATTCTTCTGGCAGGGGCCCCAGTGACCGAAGTTTGTCAGAGCAGAAGCAATGAAAATATTTGCTGAATAGACAGAGTGAAGCCACATCCCACTGGTGAGAAAGTGGCTGGAATCGTGCTGCCAGGTCTGGACCTATCACATTACAGATTCTCCTTTGGAGCCTGTTGAGAACACTGAGATGAACAGCAGGGGTGCCTGACCATATATGACAACAGTATTTCATGTACAGATTTAGTCTGAGACAGTGATCTCAAAATGTGGTACAAATGGAATGTGTGTAAAAGGTGTCTAAGAACGACATAAGACTTGTGAATAAAATTAGGAAGACAGAACTGCTTGAAAGCCATTGATGGTGGCTAGCACAAAGTAACAATCTATCATGACTGAGCTTACTGGTATTATTTAAACTACTGATTATACACTCTCTCCTGAAACATGTAACAAACATTGACTCTGCATAGTTGGGCATTAGTGGATGTTGAAGAAACATGTGCTAAAGAAGGTACCTGCAACAGGGATTGGCTATCAACTTTAACATAGATTTTTTTTTTAATCATATCACCCCAAGCAAGGCGGTAACGCCACTGATGTGCAGGGGGCTACATAAGAGTGAGAAGATTAGAAAAGAGAAAAACAGGAAACCGCATCCTAAACAGGAAACAAGGGATGAGCCTCTTCACCTGTTCAATAGACGTGGGTGGAGTGTGAACCGGGCGATAGTTTAGTCGATCTACTCCAATTGAAAAAACAGTGAGAAGATTAGAAAAGAAAAACCGGAAACCGCATCCTAAACAGGAAACAAGGGATAAGCCTCTTCACCTGTTCAACAGACGTGGGTGGAGTGTGAACCGGGCGATAGTTTAGTCTATCTACTCCAATTGAAAAAACAGTGAGAAGATTAGAAAAGAGAAAAACCGGAAACCGCATCCTAAACAGGAAACAAGGGATAAGCCTCTTCACCTGTTCAACAGACGTGGGTGGAGTGTGAACCGGGCGATAAAAGAAGTAGATGGCTATCATGTTTTACTACTTCAAGAACAACTTTTAAAAAATAATCTAATTGCTAGTCATTTGTATACAGTGATGTCTATCAACTAGGACAGCTAGCTAATCCTCATTTTGGATGCCTGCTCAGGCACATTTGGGTTCAACACGTAGAGCCCACCTGTAGTTTATACTGCAACAATGCTGAGCAACCCTAGGTTAGAGTTTCTGAGTGAGAGCATGTTAACTCATCTGAACAAGAAACCTCAGTCACGATGACTTGTGACTTTGAGCTAGCACAACTATTGACATTTCCTTAAAGGGTTTTGTCTCCCCAACTTCACTCACGAGGCTTGAGTCAACCTGTGGTATGGTTTTCAGCATTTTCCAAAAGTGACACATGCTATTACCACCTCCTCCCAATCAATAACAGCATCATTTTTCTGACATTGAGATTTGTACCTGAGCTTCCTGTTCAGATAGCAAATGTTCTAATCACTCAGCCATGTGCCCAATACTTATATATATTTTATACACACACACACACACAAACAGTACTGTGCAAAAGTATTAGGACAAGAACTATTTTATCTTTTATGAGGCATCAGAATAATTGCGACAATTTACCAATCGCACCTAGTATATATATATATATATATATATATATATATACAGTACTGTGCAAAAGTATTTGAACAAGAACTATTTTATCTTTTATGAGGCATCAAAATAATTGCGACAATTTACCAATCGCACCTAGTATATATCCAGTACTGTGCAAAAGTATTAGGACAAAAACTTTTATCTTTTATGAGACATCAAAATAAATTTTAAAATCACCCCTGTCCTAACACTTTTGCAAACTACTGGTAGTATGTGAAAAGTATTAGGACAGGGATGGTTTTCCTAAAAACCTCATTGAAATTCAAATACAGGGTGAAAAGCAAAATAAATTGCTAATAAATATTGGTTATTTTAAACTAGGTGTGAAAGAATTGTATTAAAAAGAAGTTATATTTAATTTTTCCTATTAAATAAGTTATTTTTAAACTACTCATTCTATAATCCTTGGATATGACCAACTTTTTTTCTTATTCCGCACTCTTGAATTGATAAATCTAGAAGAAAAGTCTGAACAAGGCCAAGATGCTCAAAACCTCATGATGACATGTGAGTCCATGTTAACACAATCATCAATGACTCCCAAAGGTCACATCTACCCAGGTACTTTCCAAAGGTGCTACATGCTGGGATCGCCTCCTTTCAACTGATAACATCAAGAAACTACCTTTCTGATAATCAACCATGGTAAACTTTGTACCTGGGCCTCCTGGTCAAAAAAAAAAATTCCAACAACTTGGCTATGTGCCCATATTTTTTTTTAATTAACATCTCTCATTGAAATAGTTACCCAGTTTATTTTATTTCAAACAGAATATATTAAGTCTGTCAACTTCCATGCTTGAGATAAAATTAACATAGAAAATGTACTTTTCGACTGGGTTCAAAACTGTATCCCTCTTTGTAGGAGAAACCATCAGACCCAGCATGCTTTAGATCACTCAACTACTGAGAGCATCACAGCCTAACAAGTTTCTATCTAACTTTTTAAAGAAGACATACTTTCCAATAAAATGGTATTTTCTTCTTCAAAAGGGGAGAAGTTCAAATCTTAACAGAGAGCACATTTTTAAGTTTTCTAAAGAGTACAGGCCAATAAATGTAATATACACTGTTTGGAATCAAGTAAGTATCATTAAGAGGAACAGCATGCTGATAACTTTCTTTAATATACATATGCTGTTGATCCTGGTGTTCAAGTCTCCTTCACTCAAACCAGGTTTTGGTTCCTTCGCTTATATATATATATATATATATATATATATATATAGTACTGTGCAAAAATATGGACAAGAACTATTTTATCTTTAATGAGGCATCAAAATAAAGTTTAAAATTACTCCCTGTCCTAACACTTTTGCACACTACCAGCCATGTGCAAAAGTAATAGGACAGGGGTGATTTTCCTAAAAACTTCACTGAAATTCAAATACAGGGTGAAAAACCAAGTAAATTTCTAATAAATATTGATTATTTAAAACTAGTTGTAAAAGAAATGTATTAAAAAGAAGTTATATTTAATTTTTCTATTAAACAAGTTATTTTGAAACTACTCTATTGAACATCTATAGGATATTTTGGATCAAAATATTGATAAATCTAATGTTACTTTGCAAGACATACTTTGGGAACAAATGCAAGCTGCTTGGCAGGGGATACCATTAGATACATTGAAGAAGCTTGTGATGTCAATGCCTGACAGAATGAAGGCTGTGATCAAAGCAAAAGGTTATTACACTAAATATTAAATCTATTTTGTAACAAGTACTTTTTCTTGTGAAAGCATTTATTAAGTAAATCAAATAAAATTACTTTAATTGTTTATTTTCTGTCAATATGCCTCATAAAAGATAAAATAGTTTTTGTCCTAATATTTTGCATAGTACTGTGTGTGTGTATATATATATATATATATATATATATATATGGGTGTTTCTTGTCACGGTATAGTGCTTATATATCCCAGTGATCTTAAGAGTGAAATTGTCTAGATTTCCAGCTCTTACAGATAAGTTGGAATTCCAGACAATTTTTGAGCAGGTTGAAGAGGAATGGCAAGACCAAACATGATATGGTAAGATTGAAGAGGAACCAACCAACTGAATGCAAACAATCCTCCTAAAAAACAACTGGTGGAATAGTTAAAGATCTACATGTTCTCTTCAGTTAATCTGATATAGGAGGGCTATGCATTAATTGCCACATGTTTTGGCAAGTAAACAGCGAGGCCTTTATTGCAGATGATATAAACATGCAGATTTTGATGTTCAAGGCAGATTTGCTTGTACATTTGTATAAATGAGAAGCAGGACATCTTGCAAGTTCATGAAAAATCACAAATTAAAAATATGACTACTTTGAAATATTAGTTACAAAGAAACTATGTATAAATGCAGATTCCATTAGACTAACAGCCTAATAAACCAAACAACTGCTTAGATTCAAATGAAAAGAACTAATGACAGAATTAAACTGAAAGAAATAAAGCATAAATTGGTTTACTTTGTTCAAGACACTAGAACAAGAAATGCAATTTTTATGATCTTAACAAGCAACAAAGATACAGAAAGATGAATACCTCTATTTCATAAATTACAAAGACATTTGACAGTGTATAATACAAAGATATACTTGAAATACCATTTTTATAATCAGAATAGCTATCTAAGTAAGCAATAAAAATGCAGAAAGACCTGGAAGAAATAAAGCATCAATAGGGTAGCTTCATTCAAAACACTGGAACAAAAAAATATAGTTTTTATGAACAGAAAAAGCAATAGATGCAGCAAGATGTATACTTATGTGTCATAAATTATGTAAAGACATTTGAAAGAGTATGATAGAAAACGATACTTGAAATATTAGTAACACTTTATTTACACAGGAAAGATATTCAAGTAATCCATAACCTTTGAGAAAAAATATCTGACATAAATAGAGAACAAGTTCAGTGAAGAAACAAAAATAGAATGAGGCATATTGCAAAGATTCGTTTTCTCACTGGATTTATTTATTTGTAAATTGAGGCAATTCTAAGACAACAACATAAAAAACCTTTTAGTATTTATTATTGGTAAACATAACCTTAACAGCATAAATTTTGCTTATTATGTCAACAGCAGATATGTAAAGAAATCTAAAAGAGCTATTAGACAAGTTAGTTGAGAAAAGCAAGAAGAAAGGAATAACCATTAATGGCAAGAAAATAGAATGCATGGTATTCAGTAAAAAAGACATCCCAAGTTGCAAGCTACAGACTCAGTCAGTTAATGCCATATGTGATACACGCTTTGGGTAATCATGTCTTGCAAAGAGACATGATTGATTGGGCAGTAGATTATCGCACAGTAGATTGTCATTGTTTTCTGTAGTAGACTGGTTGCTAGCCAAGGCTATAAAACCCAATCTGTTCTATTATTCAGCCCCTAACTGGAGGGAAGAGATAGATTAACACCTTTCCCAAGGGTATTTGTGTGTAAGTGAATACGAGGAATTCACCTGGAATTTGAACTCGGCTCCCTGATTTCTTGTTCCAAGTAGATATCCACTGCACCACAAAGCACATTCAAGCTACAGACTAAGAAGCTGAAAGTCATGCAAATGCAAAAATTTAAATATTGTAACCTGTTCAATTGATGTGGGTGGAGTGTGAACCAGGCAATAGATAGATCTATCTACTCCAATTGAAAAAAAAAACAAAAAACAAAATGAGAAGATTTGAAAAGAGAAAGCCAGAAACCACATCCTAAACAGGGAACAAGGGATGAGCCTCTTCACCAGTTCAATAGATGTGGGTGGAGTATGAACCGGGCAATAGATCTATCTCCTCCAATTATATCTATTTGTTTTGTTTGTTTAATGGCTTGTCAACTTCTCATGCGTCATGTAATGCTGAAATTTTGTTTTCTTGGTAGCTTTAAAGTAATAAAAATGATACATTATTCTGCTTTCACAATGTAATACATGGTAGATGATACTCAGCTTTTATTGTATTTTGTGTATATACTAGAGGTGGTGACGTGTGTCTTATGTTGCTGTTGAAGTTATATTTTGGTATACAGTTTGATATTTTTTTACAAATTGTAGGATATTATGTTGATTATGTCATTAAATATTTCCTTCCTGTCGGCAGATTTTGTTATGCATGGGTTATTTAATGCTAAGACAAAAAAAACTATTAGAATTTATTATTGGTAAACAAAACCCTAATGCAGATTGTAGATTCATGAAGAAATTTAAACAAGATTGTTAAGGAAATCAAGGAGAAAGAATGTGATTCACAGTTGCACACATGGATATAAAAATACATGTGTAAAGCTAGTGTATTAATAGGTCATGAAATGTGCAACAAAGAAATCCAAGGGCGCATATCATCAGCATCCTCATCATTTAACATCCATTTCTATGCTAGCATGGGTTGGACAGGGTTTTTTTCAATGGCTCTGTGATTGAACCATCCTCAAATATTGGACAGAGTTTTACTGCTGAATTTCCTTACTCACACTAACCAGTTTAGAAAACTGGAAACTCATTGCTTTTATCAAGACACCATCTCTAGAAAGATTACCTACTCAAATTATAGAGTTCAGCCAACTCTATTCTATACAGATTTGGTGTTTTACATCAGAGATTTTCTTCTCTTAGATAAGTTGCTATCTAAAGCTGAAAACTCTTACCCAGCTGAACATTTTCTTTTTTTTTTTAAGTGACTCCAGTTCGGGGTTAACTCTTTGCCCATAGCTGAGACTCTAACAGGTGCTACTACCCTGGGTCAGGGTGAACAGGGGAACAACAGCAATTAAAGTGGTTCCATACTTCTCTAAACTTCCAGTATTCTGATCAGAGGCCTTGCTGCTGGATGTAGTCTATCGTCATACCCAGGACCAAAGAAATAGTAAAAATGACGCCCAAGAAATTATTAAGACATAGGAAGATATCCAAGGAAATATAAAAAAAATTTTAACAAACATTGCTGAACAGTCATTTTAAAGGCAACTAAACAAGTTTCCCTACTCGGTTTTTCTGATAAGGAGGGTGGTGAAACACTTAGCAAAAGTTAAAACAAGTTCTGTCAACATATTCTTGCATAGTTAACAGCCAACTCACTTCAACTGAATTCCATAATTAGGCATACAGCTCGTGCAGTGATCTTTGCTGGGTGCTGGGCTTCTGAAATTTAAGTCAATAGAGGGTTTCTCTAATGAAATCAACAGAAACATGTCCATAACTAAGGTGATCATTCCTGTTGGATGAAACAAGCTGTGGCTTGAACTGGTGAGAGAAGAGCTCAGCCAGTTTTACTTTCCCGAGGCACACTACACTTGAATGAACCTCTCCTGCTTCCAACCCAGATATATGATAGGAACTTATCAGGCACTCAGTAGTGTGTCTACCCTACAACCACAATCAATTGTTTGTGGAATTGATTTGTTTAATGGCATATCAACTCTTTATGAGTCATTTAATGTCAAAATGTAATTTTCTTGGGAGTTTTGAATTATTAGAAATATGATAGGTTATTCCACTTTCATGGTAGATGATACTCAGCTTTTGTCCATACACATGCTTGCTTAGTGGCATATCAACTTATGGGCCATTTGAGCATTCATAATTTTCTTCATTTTTCTTTTTTTAATGTATTGCTGGTAATTTTTTTTACTATGAAGATATTTTGTTGGTGTTTTTACTATCAAATGTATTTTTATACCTTCATAATGTTCTGTTTTTCCTTGGAGTCTACTATTAGCCCACAGCTGGAACCCTAACAGGTGCTAAAACTCTGGGTCAGGGTAGACCTGAGAACAATAACTGAACTATTAAGAGACGGTTCCACACTCCTTATAACCTCTAATTTCCCAGTCAGTGGTCATGCTGCCAGATGTAGTTTATTGTCATACCCAGAACACTACTACACCTGGTTATAGAACTGAAGAGGGAGATGATGTACTGTTCGCTAATATCTTATCTAATATGACAATGAATGCAGTGAATATCATGAAAAGAATATATGAACCAAGAGGAAGTAGAGAAAGAGAAGATTCAGTCTCTAACTTCAAATTTTGAGGCCTCTCCATTCAGTCCTACTGCCAGTCACAATGGATGAATGTCCCCTTAAGGAAGCAACATGCCATGAGACAACTGTAGATATGATCCAATGCTAATGACCTCTACCTTTACAAGATCCAGATCAGGTCAAATATAGAAGTCAGTTAAGTGCCATATGCTTGTGCAATCATGTCTCTTGAACCATAACTGACTAGGCAGAAGATTTTCCTGCAATAGATTATTTCTTTCTGTAGTAGACTGGTTGCCAACCAAGGATACAGAACCTAATCTTTCCTGCTGTTCAATCCATAGCTCGAGGGAAAAGACATGGATTAATATGTTCTCAGAAGTATCTAAACTCATTTATAAATGGAACTTTGTGTGTGTGTGCATCTTACCTATAGACTCCAAAACGGCTGAACCAATTTTCTTGAAAATTTACAGTTGTACTATGAGCATCTGCGAGTGTTCTTAGCTAGATTTTGTGTTGAGGTACCCCCAATAAATATTGAAAATCGAAAAAAATCGGGTTATAGAAGGAGTGGTCCAATTTCAATCAAATTTGATACACTCATAGACAGAGACATAAGAAAAGATATTCAGAAGTTTCAAGGTTGCAGTTCTTACAATAGTGCAGAAAATCGATAATATATATATATATATATATATATAAAAGGCAAGATGTTTGTGCATGTGTCTGTTTATCTGCCTGTATGCCTGTATCTTTTTCAGCCTTTTTATTGGGTTTGGCTCTAAGTAAGTATAATTGTAATTCTTAGTCTCAACCATGATACCATTTACTTAGACTTATTTAGCCTTCAAAATTCAGTTTACGACAAAGAAACTGATTTGATATCGATAGCAGGAAATCAAAATTTGACTTACATCCATTCATTGTTCTTTCAGTCTACGGTTTTGCTTTAACTGGAAACAACTATTTCTTTTTAGTCTTTCGTGCCAACATCCAAAGAGTCTAAGCTCCAGGATCATGGATTAGTTTTAAAACTTTCATTACACCTGAACAATGCCGGGCTATACTGCTAGTTTGTACATAAGTGAATTCAACAAATTTGAACTCATCTCTTTGATTTCTCATTCCAAGCTGATACCCATTGCTCCATAACACCCAAGTTTTCATATTTGGCCAAGAGCTGCCCAGTCCTTATTTTCCAGTCTTGATGGAGTCCAAAATCATCTCTGCATCCTTTTGTTGTAGAGGAATTATTTTCCACCCTTCGACCTCTTTCTTACAGGCAGAATAGTCACGCTGCTCTTTCGTGACTTCTATGGAAAGTGCTTGAACAAACTACATTCCTTGGTTCCATCCGGTCTAATCTTCATTGCTAGAACCCACCACGTCACTTACATTACAAACCACCCACATTTCCTCCATATTGCATTGGCAAGAAATAAGTTCCACTAACAGATTATTCCTGCAAATCATTACTCTTGGAAACAGACCCCCAAGAGTTTCTTTTCTCAATCACTACAATCTTAACCTGTTAAAGTCTAGATTTGACCATTATCTTCCCTTTCTAGCACTATTTCGGTTGTAGCACGCTCAGGCCTTCTTCAACCGAATCCTTTATTACAATCACTGGGGTCTATCATCCTTGATGCAAGGAATGAGGATGATATACCCCAGTGATTGTTTCCAGTTAAAGCAAAACCGTAGACTGAAAGAACAATGAATGGATGTAAGTCAAATTGATTTCCTGCTATCGATATCAAATCAGTTTTTTTGTCGTAAACTGAATTTTGAAGGCTAAATAAGTCTAAGTAAATGGTATCATGGTTGAGATTAAGAATTACAATTATACTTACTTAGAGCCAAACCCAAAGAAAAAACTAAAATAAAAGGGCTGAAAAAAATAATAAAGAGTTTATATATATATTAATTTAATTACACTTTTACAAATGGTGGTGTGTGTATATATATATATATATACACATATATATAGGCACCTTGAGGTAATGTAATGGTTAGCTGGTTTCTCTTGCTAGAATCATTGCAATTGAGTAGTGAGTTTGATCTTCACTGGGTATCCCACTCTTTTGGCTTTGTGCCACATCTAAGCTGTGCTTAGAAAATCACTATAGGTCCTACGCTTTTCCTTATCTACATTAATGATCTCCCCATTGTAATAAGATCCCAAGTAGGCATATACACTGATGACGCTGCAGTTTACTCTCGCCTCGATCAAAAATCTACCAAGGCTGACAAAGCAAAACCTTGCTGCCAAGCTTGAAAAGGATCTCCAATCCGTGGTGGACTGAGGTAAGAAATGGCTTGTGAATTTTAATCCTTCTAAAATGAAGCTGCTATCTATTAACCATCACAGACAGTCGCTTCTGCTCCCCCATTAGTATGGATCAGGTTAGTTTCCCTGAAAGTAAAACACTGTGCCTCCTTGGGTTAACTCTCACAAAGGACCTCAGGTCGAATGTCTACACAGAAACCATAGCTAAATCCGCTGCTAAGAAAGTCGGTTTTCTGTGCAGGGCCAGGAAATTTTTCCCGGCTGAAACAATCCTGCACATTTACAAATCTACTATCTGCCCACACTTTGAATCCTGCTATCCACCTAGATGTCCTTGACAAAATTTAATGAAGAATTTGAAATGTGATCGATCCCGACTTGGCAGCTCGGATACAGTCACTTTCTCACCAGTACAGTGTGGCTTCCCTATCTCTTCTACAAGTACTTTCACAGCTTCTGCTCAAATGAACTTAGCTTACTGGTGCTCTCTATATACAAATTTACTCGAGCTACAAGATTAGCAATTAGGTCCCACCCTTTTACTGTAAAACCAATAAAATGTAAACGCAAATTCTACTCCAGCAGCTTCTTTTCTCACACTACTCGCCTGTGGAATTCCCTACCATTTACTTGCTTCCCCAACAGCTAAAATCTCTAAGAATTTAAATGGAAATGATGAGAAAAACAAGCTGATTGCCACATTTCAGTATAAGTAATTAAAAATATGGTAGATACCTGCTACCCATGATTACAAAAAATAGATTCTAGCTATTGGTTCCAGATTATAGAGGAGAGGAGTGAGAAAGTAAGAGGAGTAAGTCCAAGAGCAGAGAAAGAGAGAGAGGAGTTCAGAGATATGAATCATGGAATATGGAACTTTTTCAAATAATTTCTGTTGACAGAAGAAAATTATTGTTTCTCACTGTTTATACTGGATGCAACAGAAACACCTTTCATATTATGGTAAGACATTAACAGCAATGCTGTTTTCATCTAGCTAATGTCATTAGCTTTTTCTGCCACACCCTTTAACTTTTTCATTTTTTATATATATATAATTTATGAAAGATTTTAGATTATTACAATGGGTAATACATATTTCATCATGGTGAAATATATATTACCCATTGTAATAATCTAAAATCTTTTATAAATTATATTACTGTTAAATTAAATAAATAAATTTAACATTGAGTTTTCTTGAGTTCATCTATCGGAATTTACCTGGATTGTATACCAAGTGTACTACGTTTTATATATATATATATATATATATATATATATATATATAAAATGAAAGAGATGGGTAGACATGTAGTTTCTCTTAAACATGAGCATACTGAGTGTGGTGGATGAATTGTCAAAATCATACTAATAAATATAATTACCAAAATTAAACACAAATATTTCAAAATACTAAAGAGTAAATTTATTTAATGAAATTGTCATTGGTTTCAACCATGGCCTCCAGATGACTTCAGAATTTTCAACAACTCTTCTAGATGGTTTCATTGTTTAAGTTTGTGAATGCTGTCATAATCTTGGCTTTCAGTTCATTTTTGGTGTTACAAGGAGTTTTGTTAATTACTGCACCACATTTATTAAGCGGTTTGCAGTCTGAGGGTTAAATAACCAGATATAAAGGGGTTATGTGGTCGCAGAAATTGTCTGAGAGCCATGACTGAATTCTCCTGATTATGCGGCATGGCGCATAGTCCAGTTACCAGACATAAATCTTTCAACAGCCTCCTAGGGCAGCGCTACATCCTGAAGGCACTTAATGTTAACCACCATATTGAATTTATGATCCTGTTGGAAAATAAATGGTGTATAACATCGCCATCACTAGTGATCACTCCAGACACCTTCATAATCACCATTAGACTGATCCAACTCTTTCCGTATCTCCTGCACTGTCCTCTGATTGACACACACACTGAAATGTTTGTAACTGGAGCTTTTAGCCTGAATGCCAAGCAGTGCAGCATTCCTTATTTATAGTAGAGTAAATAGCATCATGGTGCTCTTTTTTCCTACAGACAGTGCCTTACTAACCCCACTATACAGTCAACAAAATTAAAACCAATGCACATGCACAAAATGATATAAAATGGCGACAATTTACCCATCACTCTCTCCCATACATATATATATATATATACATGCACGAGTTTCGAATTTGCACGAGATACTAGATAAGCAACTAGATCGCACCCTTTTACAGTGAAACCGATAAAATGCAATCGCAACTTCTACTCCAACAGTTTCTTTCCTCGCACTTCCCGACTGTGGAATTCCCTTCCACACGATTGCTTCCCCAACAGCTACAATCTCCAGGAGTTTAAATGTAAGGTCAATAGACACCTCCTAACACACTAACCTGCTCCCATTCTATCAAACACTCTTCCCATCTGCCCAACCCTCATCCTCGGTATCCTTACTCATCTGTCACCTTCCTCCTGACATTCCCTATGTCTAACCACTCCTTCTCTTTACCTTCCCCTATGTAGCCCCATGCACAATAGTGGCAGTGGAATGCCTTGCTTGGGGTGAAATGATTAAAAAAAAAATATATATATATATATAACATAGTGATGATCCATGTATACTGTCTTAATATGTATAGGAAAAATTATTAAACAGTTTTGAGTTTAAAAATGTATTTTTTTGACAGTATTTGTTTATTTCTATTATTATATTTTATATTTCAGACTGCCCTCGGTCCTTCATCAGAAAGAAATGATTTTAAAATTTGAATTAGAAACGTATTTCACGAGAGCGTCTGTGGAGAGAGTTTATTTTACATCAAGTGATGCAGAAAGCAACAGATTTTTTTAAAAAAACTCTCTCCACAGATGCGTCACGTGATGTAAACAGTCTCTCTACAGATGCTCTCATGAAGTATGTTTCTAATTCAAATTTTCAAATCATTTGTTTCTGATGAAGGACCGAGGGCAGTCTGAAATATAAAAAATAATAATAGAAATAAACAAATACTGTCAAAAAAATACATTTTTAAACTCAAAACTTTTTAATAATTTTTCATATATATATATATATATATATATATATTTTCTAAACATATACTGTTAAATATAAGATACAATGAATGTCTATGTTTAATCATGAGCTGTTCTAAACATTGTATTTTGGCTTTAATTTCAGTTTGAAAATAAAGACAAAAATTCTCCAACATTTGGATAATTTTTATTAAATTGGTTCTCAGCTTTTGGCTTACATGAGCCATCTTCAGAGAGGTTACAAGGACAGTAACAATAAATAAATAAATTATAATAACGGTACTAAAAATAAACACACTACATGTATTGGTTTTGCTACAACCACTCTCTCATTGACTAATCTGTCACATTTCTGATCAGAGTACAATTAAACAACATTTCTCAGAAAAACATAACCATGTAGGTCGTATCAGACACATTTTAGTCAACAATACAATAATCGTCACTCATAAACACAGTAAAAAGAACCTTCAGGTATTGGAGGCCATCTACATTAAATCCAAACAACCCACACTTAATAAAATCACGTTTAAATCTGGTCATAACACATTACATTGCATTTAAATATATGGTTCTGTTGTCATTTTGAGCTATCACGTGGTATGATGTCATAGAACCACATCGCAAATTTGTGAACTGCGTTTCCTATTTTTGGTAACTGTTGCCATTGCTTTGTGGAGTTTTATGTCAACACAAGATAAAGTCATTGCTGATGGTGGATGTTTTTGTGTTACCATCCTTATAACCTCCTTGAAGATGGCTCATGTGTGCTGAAAGCTTAGAACCAACTTAATAAAAAATTATCCAAATGTTGGAGAATTTTTGGATTTATTTTCAACTGAAATTAAAGCCAAAATACGATGTTTAGAACGGCTCATGATTAAACAGACATTCATTGTCTCTTATATTTAACAGTATATGTTTAGAAAATTATTTGCTGCCTCAATACACTAAATATATATATATATATGTGTGTGTGTGTGTGTGTGTGTGTGTGTGTATATATATATTTCTGCTCTCACACCCTGATTGAGCACTCTGGAAGAATGGGAGACTTTGAAAACTAGCTACTCCGGCATATACACATTGCTCATTCAATAATGAATTAGAGCACTCTGGCTATTGGGCGTGTATAATGATATACGTGCTAAAAAGTCTGCCTTCTACCCAACGCTCGTAGCCCAGAGGTAGATTGGCCAACTGACACCAATTCGGTCAGGTTTCAATCCTGGGTTAAAAAGCAATCGGAGTCTAACTGTACTGATGAGCTGTGATACAGCAAAACAGATCTGTCTGCGGATGACTATAGTGTGTGTGTGTATGTGTGTGTGTGTATATATATATATATATATAGTGTCCATAAAGTCCATGTGCACTTTAAAAAATTATAATTTCATTTGTATTTGTGATAGAAATAATCCTTAAAAGATGTAATAAAACTTTATGTACCTCGTTTTAAGTATAGTTATTGAATAATTCTTTACCACAAAATTTGCAACAGTTTTTAGATAAGTAAAAAAATATGAACTGCAAAATCGTATTACCCTTTGTATTGCTAATGATGGAGGACATGTGGAAACTTCAATAAAATTTCAATAAAACCTCAAGAAATATAGATTTACTTCTTTCTAATCCTTTTTGCAAATTATTTCTATCACAAATACAAATAAAGTTATGAATTTATAAAATATATAACTTATTTGCATAGAGTTTTAAACTGAATGATTTTGCTAACTTTAGCAAAAGTGGGAAAAATGTGTAATTTTTATTGATGCAAATGTGTGAGTATTTACATGTATACTAACATAAACATATACACACTATATATATATATACATATATATTTCTTTAAATCTGCAAATATACTGAAGTATACAACTACCATACATATATCTACATATGTATGTATGTGTGTATACACATGGATAATTTTAGTGCATGTATGTGTTAGTATGTGTGTATAAATAGCAGTTCAACAATCAATCAAATACAAAGTGTTTATCTCTCTTGATACACATACAGTTTAGAGTGAGGTTGCATGCCTATTTGATGGATAATGTTGCCATTGTTTGTAGAGAAGATCTGAAGAGAGGCAAATTTAATAAACCTTCTAATACCGGTACCGTAAAGAAGAGCCTCAGAATGGTAATTTAAAATCAGGCTAAGGGGTTGAGGTGGGTATCTGGAGGAAAAAGCCATCAGTTTTGAATCAAAGGAGAAACGGTTGATGAAAATAATGGCGACATCAGAACAGTGGTCTGAATGACTGCAACTAAACAATGCTTACACTTGAAGGTAACTTAATAAAAACATGCATTTATAATCAAGTAAACAAATGGTTTTGCTGCAAGTAGAAAAAAAAAGAAAGAAAGAAAGAAAGAAATTCAAAGAAAAATCTCTAATCTCTTAAAATGTGGCTTGATTCATTTAGGTGTCCTAGAATCTGGTTGAGTCACACGCACAAGACAAAAACATTAAAAAATAATTCTTCACTGAAAAAAGAAAGAAAAAAAAACATATTGTCTGACATATTGTATCCAGCACAAATGAATAAATAAACAGAGTTCTGTTTTATCAAAGCCTAACAATGAAGAGCCAAACCAGAGCACACATTTTTTTTAATATTTCTAAACAGAAGGAAGCTGAAAATACCATAGACTGAGCATATGAACAATGAGGAAGTTTCTTGGGCAAATGCAAACAAAATGGATGCTTTTTTGGAACAAGAAATCAAAAAGTTGAGTTCAAATTCCTGTCTATTTTTTTGCATTCACTTATGCACAAATATTCTTAGGAAAGGTATTAATCACCCTCCTCTCCCTCCAGCTGTAAGTTAAATTAGTAGGACAGATTGGGTTCTATAGCCATAGTTGGCAACCAGTCTACTGCAAAATGGTAGCCTACTGTGGGAAAATCTACCTAGTCAGGCAGGTCTCAAAAGAGACATGATCACCTAAGCATGTATCATATATGGCATTTAACTGACTGGCTGATACATAAAAATCAGGTAACTGATTTGTTTTCTACAGTTTATCAAACCATTACAGGTTATTTAAAGCCAGAAAATACTTTTTAGATTTTTTTTTTTTTGAGATATTGGTTTAGTGACCAAAGTTTTACTAATTAACCTGTAGCTAATGGAGAGAAGAGGTGGATTCATGCCTTTCCCAAAAGTTCACACTTCACACACGTCTATTGAACAGGTGAAGAGGCTCATCCCTTGTTCAGGATGTGGTTTCTGGCTTTCTCTTTTCCAAACCTTTCACTCTTACATAGCCCACTGTGCTTCAGTGGCATTACCGTCTTGCTTGGGGTGATATGATTATAAAAAAAAACAAAAAGGTATTTTGCATATATGACTTTTGATGGAAATTGAAATAAAATAGAATTTGTTTTTAAAACTTGTCATCTTTTTGTTGGTTACTTAAAGCCAAAAAATATTTTAAGAATTTTTTTTGCCTTTAGAGATAACAAGCAGTATAGCCTGGCATTGCTCGGGTGTAATGAAAACTTTGAAACTAATCCATGGTCCTGGAGCTCAGACTCAGCCTAAAGAATATTTGAAATAATAAAATAACTGCGACAATTTACTAATCGCACCTAGTGTGTGTATGTATATATATATATATATATATATATATATATATATTAGCAGTATAACCTGGTGTTGCTCAGATGCAATGAAAGCTTTAAAACTAATCCATGGTCCTGGAGCTCAGACTCTTTGGACGTTGGCACAAAAGACTAAAAAGCAATAGTTGTTTCCAGTTAAAGTGAAACCATAGCCTGAAAGAAAAATGAATGGATGTAAGTCAAATTTTGAAGTTTAATGAGAATTGGATATATATATATAACCGATTTTCTGCACTATTGTAAGAACTGCAACCTTGAAAATTCTGAATATCGTTTCTTATGTCTTTGTCTATGGGTGTATCAAATTTGATTAAAATTGGACCATCCTTCTGTAGAACCACATTTTAGCTGCTTGAACTTTTTCCTTCATCTTCAAAGATATTGTCCAACTGCCATATTGAAGAACCGAAATCACGTAGCAATCCAGTACTCTCTTCTTTGTTTCTAACAAAATTGTCCTGTTTCTTAATATTTTATTCAACTTCTGGAATGCTTCTTTCGCCATGCCAATTCACCTTTGGATCTCAGTGTCACACTTTCCATATTCTGTTAGAACACTTATTAGGTATTTAAATTTAAAAATATTCTGATCTAACTAAAAGTGAAGATATTTAATCAAGTTGCCGAGTTTTCACACTATCATAAATTAGAAGTTTAAAGGGAAAGCCCCAGTTAGTAGATTTTACGTTTAATTTCCCGAAAAATTGTTTAATCAAGAGAGTTTATAAATTTTAACTGATAGTAACTGTTTGGTCAGTCACTTCTGAATGATCAATTTATAGCTTAACTTATGTTGGGGTTGTAGGTTCAAATCCAGCTGAGTAACATTTTCCTAACAAAATTTCTCAAATATTCAGGCTAATATATATATATATATATATATAGTCATCCGCAGACAGATCAGATTCGCTGTATCCCGATTCTACCTCTGAGCCATGGGTGCTCGGTAAAAGAAGGCAGACTTTTAACATGTGATATACCATATAAATATACACCAGTAGCTAAGAGTGTTTTAATTCACTACTGAAAGTCTATGATTCTTCTAGAGTGCTCAATCCTAATGAGAGCATAATATCTTAGTTATCCACATACAAGCCCGTTTCGCTGTATCACAGCTCATCAGTGTGGCTAGACATATCCACTCACCTCTGGCCAGAATCGAAACTCGACCGATTTGGTGTCAGTCGGAGTCTCTACTTCCTAAGCCATCGACGCATGGTATCAAAGAAGGGATAGACAGAAGATCTAAGCAAGAGCCAACAACCTACCACGGTTTCGCCCTACGGCTTGTCAGGGAAATTGGCTGACAACAAAGATTTGAAGTAGCAAATATATAGGTACTCAAATTAAAACAAATACATACATATATATATATATATATATATATATATATATACACACACACACAAATATACAATGGTCTTTATTAACTGTTTTATCATTTGGGTCTGACAAGCAGCAAGGGTTGCCTGTGAAATACATGTTACCCATGAAATTGTAGAATATCTAAAATCTTTTCTAAATTGTATTACTGTTAAATACATTTAACACTGAGTTCTTTTGAGTTTGTCCATCAGAATTTACCTGACTTATATACCAAGTATTCTACTTTTTATTTATACACACTTGCAAATATACAATGGTTTTTATTATTATAAAGAGGATTATATAATATTTCAAGTGTTAGTGTTGTGTCAATGTAACTGATCTTTTAGCAAAAGGAGTAATTCAGTAAATATACAACAACAGATATATGTATAAGACAAGGATGTGACTTTTTGCACTATAACAGTGAGGCAATTGTAAGGAAAGAATTGTGAGGCAATTGTAAGGAAAGAATTGTGAGGCAATTGTGAGAAAGTGTGAGGCAATTGAGGAAAGAATTGTGAGGCAGTGTGAGGAAGGGTGTGAGGAAGAATTGTGAGGAAAGAATTGTGAGGAAAGAATTGTGAGAAGAATTGTGAGGAAATTGTGAGGCAATTGTGAGGAAAGAATTGTGAGGAAAGGTGTGGGCAATTGTAAGGAAAGAATTGTGAGGCAATTGTGAGGAAAGAATTGTGAGGCAATTGTGAGGAAGAATTGTGCGAGGCAATTGAGGGGAAGAATTGTGAGGCAATTGAGGAAAGAATTGTGAGGAAAGAATTGTGAGGAAAGAATTGTGAGAAAGGAGTGTGAGGAAAGAATTGTGAGAAGGGTGAGAGAATTGTAGAGGCAATTGTGAGGAAAGGGTATGAGAAAGAATTGTAGAGCAATTGTAAGGGAAAGAATTGTGAGGCAATTGTGGGGAAAGAATTGTAGGCAATTGTGAGGAAAGGAGTGTGAAGACAGTGTGAGGAAAGGGTGTGGAGCAATTGTGAGGAAAGAATTGTGAGGCAATTGTGAGGAAAGGGCTTATGAAGACAATTGTGAGGAAAAGTGTGAGGCAATTGTGAGGAAAGAATTGTGAGACGGTGTGAGGAGGCAATTTGAGGAAGAATTGTGAGGCAATTGTGAGGAAAGGAGTGTGAGGCAATTGTGAGGAAAGAATTAATGAGGCAGTGTGAGGAAAGGTGTAGGGCAATTGTAAGGAAAAAATGAGAGCAATTGTGGGGAAAGAATTGACGAGGCAATTGTGAGAAAGAATTGAGGCAGTGTGAGGAAAGAATTGTGAGGCAATTGTGAGGAAAGAATTGTGAGGCAATTGTGAGGAAAGAATTGTGAGGCAATTAAGGAAAAAATGAGGACAATTGTGAGGGAAAGGGTGAGGCAATTGTAGGAAAGATTGTGGGGGCAATTGTAGGAAGAAAGTGTGAGGCAATTGTGAGGAAAGAATTGTGAAGACAGTGTGAAGAATTGTGAGGCAATTGAGGAAAGAATTGTGAGGCAATTTGTGAGGAAAATTGTGAGGCAATTGAGGAAAGAATTAGCCAGGGCAATTATAAGAAAAAATGAGGCAATTGTGAGGAAAGAATTGTGAGGCAATTGTGAGGAAAGAATTGTGAGGCAATTGTGAGGAAAGAATTGTGAAGACAATTGTGAGGAAAGAATTGTGAGGCAATTGTGAGGGAGAAGAATTGTGAGCCAGTTATGAGGAAAGAATTGTGAGGCAATTGTAAGGAAAAAAATGAGGCAATTGTGAGAAAGAATTGGCAGGGCAATTGTGAGGAAAATTGTGAGGCAATTGTGAGGAAAGGAGTGTGAGGCAATTGTGAGAAAGGAGTGTGGGCAATTGTGAGGAAAGAATTGTGAGGCAATTGTGAGGGAGGGGAAAGGAATTATTAAAGGCAATTGTGAGGAAAGGGTGAGGAGCAATTGTAAGGAAAGAATTGTGAGGCAATTGAGAAGGTGGCAAGGCAATTGTAAGGGAAAGGGTGTGAGGCAGTGTAAGGAAAGAATTGTGAGGCAATTGTAAGGAAAGAATTGTGAGGCAATTGTAAGGAAAGAATTGTGAGGCAATTGTAAGGAAAGAATTGTGAGGAAATAATTCTGGTGCAGTGGACGTTGGCTTGAAACAAGAAATCGGAGAGCCAAGTTAAATTGCTTGAATTTATTTATGCACAAATGTCCTTGGGAAAGGTATTGATCCATCTCTTCCCTCTAGTCATGGATTAAATAACAGGATAGATTGGGTTCTATAGCCTTGGTTGGCAACCAGTCTACTGCAGAAAGTAATGGCAACCTACTGTGATAATCTTCTGCCCAGTCTGTCAGGTCTCTTTTGAGACATGATTGCCTAAGCCTGTATCACATATGGCACTTAACTGACTGACTGAATATAATAGTTGAAATCATGATTAAGGCTTCTACTGGTCATAAGGTGGGGGATCGGTTTTCTATTGTTATGAAGTAATAAACTCATCCCCCACTAATTACTACTTAATAATATAATACATCTCTTCTGCCTCTAGCTATAAGTTAAATAACAGGACAGATTGGGTTCCATAGCCTTGGCTGGCAACCAGTCTGCTGCAGAAAGTAATGGCAACCTACTGTGGGATAATCTTCTGCCCAGTCAGTCATGTCTCTTTCGAGACATGATCACCCAAAGCATGTATCACGTATGGCACTTTACTGACTGACCAGGATTCATTATTGGCAGCCACAATCTTAAAATTAGATAGGCAGATATATAAAGGATGCTACGAGATATTCTACAGAAAATAGTGAAGGAAAGCAAGAGAGAAAGACTGGACATCAATTACAAGAACATAGAATGCATGGTCGTTAGCCAAAAAGAAACATTCCAGCATGCAAATTGCAAGTATGACATGTCAAAAATCAATTAAGTACAGCAATTTTGATATCTGGGAAATGTTTTAAGTGAAAATGGAAGTGTGATATGGAAATCTGAAGGCAAATTGGTATAGCAAGATATCAATAATAGATACCAAAATCAATGAAGTACAACAAGTTAAATATCTGGAAAATGTTTTAATAGAAGATGGAAAGTGTAATACCAAAATTTGAAAGCACATTGAATAGCAAAGTATTAAGGAACAGGAACATTTCAATTGAAACAGGAAAAAGACTACTGAATTGTTACGTAATATCAGTCCTCCTATATAGCGTTGTATGCTGGAAAAAAAAAATCATACAGATCATAAAGTGACTTAAGCCAGTAGAAATGTGGTTCTACAGAAGGATGCTGAGAATATCATCGACAAAACATGAGAGCAATGACAAAGTTTTAGAGAAAATGGAAACAAAAAGGACACATATGAGGAAATTAGTTAATGGATGTTAAAACAAATAACAGGCAAAACAGGTACCTCAAAAATGTTTAAGAGCAAAACCATTAATAAAAGGCCTTCAACTTGATAAAAACAAAGTTATCAAAATGTTTATGTTATTATTAAGAAGAAAGATGAAAGTATTTTTTTTATAAATCCTTTGTTGCATGTTCAAAGATTTGGATTAAAATCTTGCTTTACTTGCATCAGTTGGTGAGCTAAGTATTAGTATAAGAAAAATTTAGCCTCTTTTCTGCAGTAAAAATTGTTTTGGAAATTCTTGGAGGAAAAAAAAATCAAGTAAATGTCAGATTTTAATTAAATTTTCAAGACTTAATTACAAATGTATTAAATTATGAATTTTTTTTTTTCCCCTCCCTTTAGGAGAATTGGTTAATTTTTTTTTTAACACTTCTGTTACCCTACTTTATTTTATGAAATTTCAAGTAATAAAAATTCCACCCTCTTCATATTTATCTTAGTTAAAAGCAGGACTTCTTTGCAGATTGAAATCAATTTGTTTTTGTCAAACACCATTTATTCAAAATTTGCTTTGAATTATAAAATAAAAAATCTAATAAAACATTACCTAAAGAAGCCATCACTTGCTTGTATAAATAAGATATATTAAAGTACATTGTCTTAAAATAATTTTTTTAGATGTATAAAGTATCTTACAAAAATATTTTTCAGTTTTTAAATGTTGAAAGAATTAAGTTTTAAATCTTAAATTCCTGTATTATTTTCAGCCTTTTAGATGTTATTAAAAACTATATTTTCTAATCATAAATAGAAAATCATAGTACAATTCATCAGATGTCATGAATTTAAAAAGAATTGATTTTTTTGTATGGATATAAATTTTTCAAGTTTTGTAGATACAGTCAAACCTATATAATATTATCAAAAAATAAAAGTGATAATTATGGTAAACTTAAACCATAAATCCTTAAAATTCATCAAACATTAAATTATAGAGAATATAATTCTAAATTTTTAAAAATTACTGTTTTTTTTTAATCGCTTCACCCCAAGCAAGGCAGTATCACCACTGATGCACAGAGGACTACATAAGAGTAAAAGTTTAGACAAAAACAGAGTCAAGAGAAAGATGGACCAGTTACAGAGGATCTCAGAGAAAGGGCAAGAGAAGGATGGGAAAACAAGTGTGAAGACAGTTGCAAAGATAGATAGAAAGGAAAAAACAAGATATACGGGGTGATGTAGAAAGGACTGGAGTCAAGTGGATAAGAGATAGGAATTGACATTGCATTTAAATTCCTGGAGGTTGTAGCCATCAGGAAAGCAAGTATATGAAAGGGAGTTCCACAGGTGGGAAGTGTGAGAAAAGAAGCTGATGGAGTAGAATTGTTAGCCATATTTGGTTGATCTAACTGTAAAAGAGTCTGACCTTGTTGCCAGTCTGGTTGCATGAGTAAATTCTTGTGGCAGGGGCACCAGTGTCTTAAGTTCACCAGAGCAGAAGCCATGAAAGTATTTGTAGAATAGACAGAGGGAAGCCAAAGTGGCTGGAGTCAAGCTGCCAGGTTGGGACTTATCACAATACAGATTCTTTTTTGGAGCCTGTAGAGAACACTGAGATGAACAGCAGTGGTGCCTGACCATATATGACAGCAGTATTCTATGCACAGACAGATGGTTGATTTGCATATGTGCAAGATGGACTCAGTCAGAAAAAACTTCCTGCAAATTTTTTTTTAATAAGATTTTTTTGGTAGGAGAATTACATTGCAATAAAAAAACAACTAAAGAAAGGGTGCTAATCTACTATTTTATCTCTAAAAAGTACAAAAAAAATCAATTTAATTTCGTTTTGAAATAATAAAGTATTTTGCTTATTAGAAACATTAAATTTAGCCTATTAGCTTGAAATAAAAATTTGTAAAAATTCATTTGAAATCTTAGGTATTACGACACAGTGACCTAACCTTCCTAGCAATGGATTTAGCTATTGATTCAATGAAATGATTTCACTTGGGGGTCAGAAGATAAAGTAAGGCTGAGGAAAGATTATATAGAATCATATCACTTTCTACAATTATGTTTTGCAGATAAAGTCTATTTAGAACAATATTAGATCATTATGTTACCAGCACATCAACTTGTTAAACAGCTACTGTTGAGTTTCTGTGATGTTTTAAAGCTAAAATAAATATTTGTTACAAATCTGATTAATTAAATTGTAAAGCAGCAAATATTCCTTAAATAAAATTTCACGAATGCAAATTTTTTTTTATAAGATTTTTTTGGTAGGAGAATTACATTGCAATAAAAACAACTAAAGAATGGGTGCTAATCTATTTTATCACAAAAAAGTAAAAAAAAAAAATCAATTTAGTTTTGAAATAAAGTATTTTGCTTATTAGAAACATTAAATTTAGTCTATTAGCTTGAAATAAAAATTTGTAAAAATTCATTTGAAATCTTAGGTATTACGCATTCTGGTGGTAACTGGACTTAGTAGAGATAAAAAGACAAAATTTATTAAAAGCTACAAAAAAACAGGAAATTGTGGAGAACCATTATAATATCTTGCAGAGACAAGGCTCACAGAAGAAAATACTTTGAGCCAAACATTAGACACTTGCAAGCTGTCAGGTGAAATCATGATCTTATGATTTAAAAACATTACTGTTTGCACATTGGGGCAAGACATCATTAATTAGTCAACATTACAGGTAGCATATCCAAACCATTAAATCTACTCAAATATTCTGTTAACATCATTTGCATCATTCTTTCTGAGATTTGTTTTTTTGATAGAAGCTACATGATTTATTTTAGGTGCGTTTGTGTGTGTGTGTATGTATGTATATATATATATATATATATATATACACGTGTGTGTGTGTATATATGTATATGTGTATATATATGTTTATATATATATATGTATATGTGCGTATATATATATATATATGTATATATGTGTATATATATATATATATGTATGCATGTGTATATATATATATATGTATGCATATGTGTATATATATATATATATATATATACATATATGTATATGCATGTGTGTATATATATATATATATATGTATGCATGTGTGTATATATATATATATATATATATGCATGTGTGTATATATATATATGCATGTGCATATATATGTATGTATGCATGTGCATATATATGTATGCATGTGCATGTGCATATATATGTATGTATGCATGTGCGTGTGCATATATATGTATGTATGCATGTGCGTGTGCATATATATGTATGTATGCATGTGTGTATGTATATATATATATATGTGTGTATGTGCGTATATATATATATATATATATATGTGTGTATGTGCGTATATATATATATATATATATTGTGTGTGTGTATGTGCATGTATATATATGTATGTATGTGTGTATATTTATATATATATATGTATGTATGTGCGTATATATAGAAAAATGATGCTGTTATTGGTCTGGAGGAGGCAATCTTATCATGCAGCACTTTTGGAACTTTTTGAGACAACTCCCTTTGAGAAATGTCAACAGTTGCGCTAGCTCAATGTCACAAGTCATCGTGACTGATGTTTCTTGTTCAGATGAGTTAACACACTCTCATCCAGAAACTGTAAGCAAGGTCAACTCAGCATAGTTGCAATATAAACTACAGATGAACTCAATGGGTTCTGAGCAAGCAAGTATGCCTGAGCAAGTATCTGCAATGGGAATTTGCGAGTTTCCCTTGTATACACGCATCTTCAGATTCAATTGTCCAGTCTCTATTAATATACATCTAAACTTATTTATAAATGGAACTCTGTGTGTATGTGTCCCCGTTACCTATAGACTCCGAAACGGCTGAAACAATTTTCTTGAAAATTTACACAGTTGTACTATAAGTGTCTGCGAATGTTCTTGTGTCAAGGTACTCCCGATAAATATCGATAATCTAAAAAAAATCGGGTTATAGAAGGAGTGGTCCGATTTTAATCAAATTTAATATAGTCATGGACAAAGACATAAGAAATGATATTCAGAAGTTTCAAGGTTGCAGTTCTTACAATAGTGCAGAAAATTTGATATTGATACCAGGAAATCAAAATTTGACTTACATCCATTCATTTTTCTTTTAGTCTACGGTTTCACTTTAACTGGAAACAACTATTGCTTTTTAATCTTTCGTGCCAACATCCAAAGAGTCTGGGCTCCAGGACCATGGATTAGTTTTAAAGCTTTCATTACACCCGAGCAATGCTGGGCTATACTGCTAGTATATATATGTATGTATATATATATATATATATATATATATATATATGTGTGTATATATATATATATATATATATTAAAGTGATGAGGGTGGATGTTGTGGGAGTGTGGGACCACCTTTTAATTGCTGTTGTTCCCAAGTCCACTTTGACCTGAGTGGTAGAACGTGTTAGGGTTCCAGTTGTGGGCAAATAGTTAACCCTCCAAACAGGAGTCAAAACACTAAGTATAACAGATTTATGAAATATATACATTAAAATTTTTGAAGGAATAATATTACCAACAAAACACTTTTGAAGGAAAAATGTTACCAACAAAATGTGTTTTTGAAGCAACTAATGCTTCAGCATTAAATGACCCCATAAAACAAACCAAACTTTTCTACATCATCCAGCATACCTTGTTTTCCTTTCTCTCTACCTTTGCAACTGTCTTCACGTCCTTCTGTTGCCCTTTCTCTGACACCCCCTGCAACTGTTTTGTCTTTCTCTTCACTCTCCTCCTGCCTAAACATTTACTCTTGTGTAGCCCCCTGCACATCAGTGGTGGTACCACCTTGCTTGGGGTGAAACATTAACAAAAAACAAAAAAAACAAACTCAAAAACGTATGTATAAGCAAAGGCAGGTAGAAGAGAAACATCCTTCTCATTTCGTTACTCTTCGCAGACTGTCTGAAATGACTAGCGTCTGGTTTACTATCTGACATCATGAAGCAACTTGTGACCACATGACTTATTTTAACCAATGGAAGATAACTACCTTGTGACAATATAATGAGAACAATCCACATTAGTAGATTATAGAATTTTATTTTAACTGAAAATTTATAAACTGGATCAACAAGAATCAAAATGGTATGAGAACAAAATAGTAAAAGAAAATATGGCTGATACAAAAGCTGCAATTTAAGAATAACTTCATCTGAGCTTGGAGATTTTTGACAAGAGGAATTTGAGCCCCAGCCATTTGATAAGATGAGCAAGAGAACATAAAATTAGCAGCAGATACTAATGAGTTGGGTCGTGCTCTGTAGAGAAAGTTTCATAAATAATCTCACCAATTGAGACAGAAAAGATAGCGTACAACTGATGTTTTAAACAACTGTACTATTTTTGCAAAAATAACTCCTCAGTCCAGAAATTTAAACAGAAATTAATTTATCCATAATAATGGTAGTAACTGAGATCAAACCTTACTGAAGGCCACATCTTATTTTCAGCCAATACAGTTAGATAACATTTGTAGTATTGTGACAAGACAAGATGTAATATATAAAATATAATCTATATGTCAGCATAAAAGACACACAAGCATTTCGAGTTCAAATTCCAGTTGATTTCATTGCATTCAGTTTCTTTGTTTTTAATGCAAGATACTCAGTAGCAGGTACATCGAAACATTTTGCCATGATTTATGACAGCATGGACCCACTCGTATTTTGATAATCAGTAACAGATTACACTTTAAGACTGAATGAATAAAAGAACTGGTATAAAACTCCTTTTTCTCTGAAGAGTAAATGGCTAAAAAAATATGAGAAGACTTCCTGTGGGATAATTTTACCTCAATATCGTAGGCTATAATGATCAGTTAAGATAATCACTTCTACGTAGCCCAACTCCATATTAAAATTATTAACTTGAACAACATTTATCATTATTTCTTCTCTCCTCACAATATTTTTCATTTTTAACTGGAGATCTTACATAATAAGCAGGGCTGCTCATGGTACTGGCAACTGAAGCAGATGCCAGGGGCATCATCAAGGTCAAGGGCACGATCATGTTGACATGGCATATGTTTGAGAGCTTCCAAAATTAAAGCTCATAGAAACCTAATTTTGGTTGCCCATAACTCAAGACAAATTAAATTTTTTGGCTATTTTGTCAAAAGGAAATGATTTTGTAAAACAGGCGGGCATGGTGGAGTAATGTATAGCAACTTGAATCGAAGAATTAGAGAGCAAAGTTCAAATTGCAGTCAAATTCATTACATTCACTAATACCCTTGGGAAAGGTATGAATCCATCTTTTCTCCCCCTAGTTAGAAAATAGCAGGACAGACTGAGTTCTATGGCCTGGGGTGGCAACCACTCCAGGAGAAGGAAACTCTGAAATCAAGAGAGGAGATGTGTAGGTAAATTTTTGTTTTGTTCCCCAAAAGCCTTTACCCCTTCAAATATTTCCAAAACATCCTTAATTTTGTACAAATTTATATACTGAACTCAAATCAATAATTGTTTATTGAAGAAACGTACCTTTCTTCATGTTATTGGCCAGAAATAATTTGAACTATATCTCACCCCTTACCACCGTTCTCACACCTGATTAACCGCTGAATGACTTGAGGCGTTGAGTTCTGAATTTGTTCTATTTACTCCCGTTTCAACAATTGCTCTGCGATTTGTTGTGTTTCGGAACTCATTTTCCCCGCATTAATCGCAAAATGGAATTAAAAAAAACAAAAATCGGAAATGTACGCTAGAAGTCAGTCTGCAGTGAATAACAGTTTCTAACCGTGGTTAGTGGGTGAGATAAACAGCAAAATGAAAAAAAGGTAGGTTTCTTCAATAAACAATTATCGATTTGCCTTCAGCGTCTACATTTGCACGGAAATAGGGATGTTTTGGAAATATTTTAAGAGGTAAAGGCATTCGAGGAACAAACAAAAATTTACTGAGGGGCAATAGCAGGACAGACTGGGTTATACAGATTTAGTTGGCAACCAGTCTACCACAAAAAGTACTGGCAATCGACTGAAAAAAAAGCTCCAAGCACTCACTTCTAACTGCCTTGAGCCAGCATAGAAGAGTAGGCTCAAAAAATTAACTTGAGAATTATCTCATGTTGCTGGACAATCTGCATTAACATTCAGTTAGTGACTGATGGTGGTAAGAAAAGATAGGCATACAGAGTAACATGGAAAGATTTGCGGATCTAAAGCAAGAAAGGATGTACATTGTAGTGCAGTGGATATTGGTTCAAAACGAGAAATCGAGGAGCCAAGTTCAAAATTCCAGTTGATATTCTTTGCATTCATTTACGCGCAAATACCCTTGGGGAAAGTATTAATCTGTCTTTCCCCTCCAGTTATAGGTTAAATAAGAGGACAGATTGAGTTCTTTAGCTTTGGCTGGCAACCAGTCTACCGCAAAATGCAATGGCAACCTACTGCGGAATAATCTTCTGCCCAGTCATATCTGATTCGAGACATGATTGCCAAAGTGTGTATCACATATGGCACTTAACTGACTGACTGAATGTAATAGTTGAAATCATGATTAAGGCTTCTGCTAGTCATAAAGTGGGGGATCGGTTTGCTATTGTTATGAAGTAATAAACTGATCCCCCACTAATTACTACTTAATACATCTCTTCCGCCTCTAGCTATGAGTGAAATAACAGGACTGATTGGGTTCTATAGCCTATCTGGCAGCCAGTCTACCGCAGAAAGTAATGGCAACCTACTGATCTTCTACCTGGTGAGTCATGTCTCTTTCAAGACCTACCAGTCATATGCAAACTAAGGATAAAACTAAGATTAAAAAAACCCAACACAGTCCTAAGACTGCAGTACAATAGACTTATGAATGACCCAAAACGAAGAGCATGGGAATGAAATACAAAGGAAAAATTAAAAACGGAAGCAAAAAAAAAGGGATGCTCTAAAAGTAGCTCTAGTAACATCAGTAAAATGACATCATTCCAAAGAGAAAAGCACATTGGAAAAAAAAAAAAGTGGATAACTGAAGAGATTCTTGAAATGATGCAAAAGAGACAGAAAACAATGCCAAGATATGGAACAGAATACAAGAAACTACACAAATAAGGAGCAAATGCAGACAGGCTAAAGAAAGATTACTCAACAACAAATGCACTAAAGTAGAGAGACTGAGCACAAATAATTGAGACATGCATTAAAAAATAAACTAACAGGACAAAGATCTGCTCAGCAACAGGATTTATAAAAGCAAAGGACAGTACATTCACACTTGAAAAAGAAGTAAGTTAGAAATGGGATGAGTGTATTGCTGATCACTTCCACAACAAGAGAGAGCAACCAACAACACACAAAAATACAGAAAATCAAAGTGGAATTGGCAAAGACCAAATTGAACAGAAATCAAGTAGCAGGATGTGATGGGATTGTAATAGAGATGTTGATGTCCTTAGAAGGCTTTGGCAAAGACAGACTCACAAAAATAATAACGAATAATGAAATCTACAAGCAATATACTAGAGAACCTAAGCAGATCTATTTTCATAGCACTACGTAAGAAGCCAGGTGCAAGGGAATGTGAACTCCACTGAACAATCAGTTTAGTTAGCCACACAAAACTTACCTGGATTCTGAAAAAAAAAAAAAAAGAGAAAAGTCTCGTGGAACTAGAACAATCTTGCTCATGCCCTAAATTTGGTTTGAAAATTCCACATATATCACCCAAAGAAAGCCTGAGTTTACAACAGCTGAAACTTTGTGAATATCACAATAAGTATGAGGATAACAATTTGAACAAAGTAAATAGTTATAATAACTCATCTCAAAAATGATAAATCGTGAAGAAGGCCTGAGAATATGACAGCTGAAATTTTGTGAACTAGCAGTATAGCCTGGCATTGCTCAGGTGTAATGAAAGCTTTAAAACTAATCCATGGTCCTGGAGCACAGACTATTTGGATGTAGGCACGAAAGACTAAAAAGCTATAGTTGTTTCTAGTTAAAGGGAAACCGTAGACTGAAAGAAAAATGAATGGATGTAAGTCAAATTTTGATTTCCTGGTATCGATATCAAATAAGTTTTTTTCGTCGTAAACTGAATTTTGAAGGCTAAGTAAGTCCTCTGAGTTAATGGTATCATGGCTGAGACTAAGAACTACAATTATACCTACTTAGAGCCAAACCTGAAGCAAAACTAAAATAAAAGAGCTGAAAAAATACATACAAGCAGATAAACAGACAAACATCTTGCCTTATATATATATATATATATATATCGATTTTCTGCACTATTTTAAGAACTGCAATATTAAGACTTCTGAATATCGTTTCTAATGTCTTTGTCTATGAGTGTATCAATCTAAACCCGATTATTTCGATTATCGATATTTATTGGGGGTACCTCGACACAAAACCTAGCTAAGAACACTCACAGATGCTTATAGTACAACTGTGTAAATTTTCAAGACAATCAGTTCAGCCGTTTCGGAGTCTATAGATAATGGACACACACACAAAGTTCCATTTATAAATAAGTTTAGATATGACAATAAGAATGAAAACAACAATTCAAAAAATGGGAACAACAGCAATTAAGAGGTGGTTCCATGTTCCTCACAACCTCCCAATCAGAGGCCTTGCTGCCAGATGCAGTTTACAGTCATACCCAGGACCTTGTTTTCATTTGATCCTCTCTCAATCCTTGTCACTGCTCACATGTTGAGTCCATGGTATCCTCCGTCTCCTTCTGTAAAACCACATTTCCATTGCTTCGAGTCTCTCCATCCTTGAGAAGATTGCCCAGAATTTGCTGCTATACAAGAGGATAGGTACCACATAACGGTCCAGTACTCTTTTCTTTGTTTCCAATGAAATTTTTCCTGTCTCTTAATCCTCTACTCATCCTCTGGAATGCATCCTTGGTCCTGCCAATATGCCGTCAGATCTCAGTGTCACACTTTCCTTCTTCTGTTAAAATGCTTCTCAGGTATTTAGATTTCTGTTCCAGTTTGATTTTAATATCCCTGATTTGTAGTCGTCATTTTGGCTTCCTCTTTTTACTGATGACCATGCATTGAGTTTTCTTGTAGTTTATGTTTAGTCCTTTCTTTTTGCTTTCTTTAGCTACCTTCATCATTGTAGAAAAAGGAAACAAGAAAATACCTCCTCATTGATGTAGCTATTTGTGGTGATCATAATATGAATTTCAAAGAAATTGAGAATCTTAAAAAATATACAATGTACGTTGTGGTGAAGTGAATATCAACTCAGAGCGACAAATCGAGAAGCCGCATTTGAATTCCAGTTGAATTCCTTGCATTCACTTATGCGCAAATACCCTTGGGACAGCTATTAATCTATTTCCTCCAGTTATGGGTTAAATATTTGGACATTGAGTATGAGATTAACAATTTGAACATTGTAATATTCAATGTTTCAGCCATTGTGCACTCAAGCTTTCTTTGGGTGGAAGAACAGAGACGTAGGAGACAGAAGGGAAGGACAAAAGGACAGAGACGTAGGGGACAGAAGGGAAGGACAAAAGGACAGAGACGTAGGGGACAGAAGGGAAGGACAAAAGGACAGAGACGTAGGGGACAGAAGGGAAGGACAAAAGGACAGAGACGTAGGGGACAGAAGGGAAGGACAAAAGGACAGAGACGTAGGGGACAGAAGGGAAGGACAAAAGGACAGAGACGTAGGGGACAGAAGGGAAGGACAAAAGGACAGAGACGTAGGGGACAGAAGGGAAGGACAAAAGGACAGAGACGTAGGGGACAGAAGGGAAGGACAAAAGGACAGAGACGTAGGGGACAGAAGGGAAGGACAAAAGGACAGAGACGTAGGGGACAGAAGGGAAGGACAAAACAGGACAAAGACAGAGACGCAGGGGACAGAAGGGAAGGACAGAGACGCAGGGGACAGAAGGGAAGGACAGAGACGCAGGGGACAGAAGGGAAGGACAGAGACGCAGGGGACAGAAGGGAAGGACAGAGACGCAGGGGACAGAAGGGAAGGACAGAGACGCAGGGGACAGAAGGGAAGGACAGAGACGCAGGGGACAGAAGGGAAGGACAGAGACGCAAGGGACAGAAGGGAAGGACAGAGACGCAGGGGACAGAAGGGAAGGACAGAGACGCAGGGGACAGAAGGGAAGGACAGAGACGCAGGGGACAGAAGGGAAGGACAGAGACGCAGGGGACAGAAGGGAAGGACAGAGACGCAGGGGACAGAAGGGGAGGACAGAGACGCAGGGGACAGAAGGGGAGGACAGGAGACGCAGGGGACAGCAGGACAGAGACGCAGGGGACAGAAGGGGAGGACAAAAGGACAGAGACGCAGGAGAGAAAAGGGGGCCGAAAGGACAGAGACGCAGGAGAGAAAAGGGGGCCGAAAGGACAGAGACGCAGGAGAGAAAAGGGGGCCGAAAGGACAGAGACGCAGGAGAGAAAAGGGGGCCGAAAGGACAGAGACGCAGGAGAGAAAAGGGGGCCGAAAGGACAGAGACGCAGGAGAGAAAAGGGGGCCGAAAGGACAGAGACGCAGGAGAGAAAAGGGGGCCGAAAGGAGAGAGACGCAAGAGAAAAGGGGGAAACATACAGGAGAGACAAGGGAGTGGAAAAGAGATACAGTAGAGAAATGGTGGGGGGGGGGGAAGATATACAGGGGACAAAGGACAGTGAGGAGAAAAGCAATAGTGAATGGAAAATGGAAAGAAGTGAAAAATGGAGAGAGAGAGAGAGATAGAATAGAAAAACTAAAAAGAAATGGGAGGGAAGGTAGAGAGAGTGAGAAAGAACAATAGGATGGAAGGATGCTAAAATGAGAGGGAGAGGAAGAGAGAGAACAATAGGATGGAAACATGTTAAAATGAGAAAGAGAGGGAGAGGGAGCGAGAGAGAGAGAGAGAGAGAGAACAAAAGCAACATAAGTCAAAAGAAGCAAATCATTGACAAAGACATTGGAACTGCTACGGCAGAACTGAGTAAATGTATCAACTAAAATTGGATAACAAAAATAGGTCAGTTCCAGACACCAGACATTATTCTTCCTTTCCACATTTTTTTTATTATTAAATCCCACAACTCATTTTTCTTCTCTTATCTCTGTGATTGCCTTTTTTGTGTGTGTGATAAAAACTTTGTTATTTTTTCTCCTCTTTCCTTCTCTCCACATCTCCCGCTCTTTCTATGTGAAAAGGTTGGGAATGGTGGTCAAATAAACATTTTGGAAAATGACAATCTGATCCATTATTACTATAGCCAGCAGGAATCCAGCTATCATATCCATTGTTTGGTAATCTGTGGATTCTATCTCTGCTTGTGTTCATACAATTCAAGGCAACTGATAAAACATTGTTTCTTACATTTCACAGACAACTCGTAGCCAGTTGATGCTTAGCAATTGGAAAATAGTCAAGAACTTTGAGAATGTAATTTTGTTTCTCTTTAAAGCCATGGATGAATATAAAAGGTAGTGCAAAAGATTTTTCGGAACAGGTATGATCATGGCTCTTCACAGCTTCTTTTCTTTAGTTGCTTTCTTATATGCGCCTTTGGTACATATGTTCCTCCTCAGGTTAACTCACACAAAAGGCCTCAAGTGGAACGACTATACTGCTATCCACCTAGGTGTCCTTGACAAAATCCAACAGAGATCTGTAATGTGATTAATCCCAACTTGGTAGCTCAGATACAGTCACTTTCTCACCGGCACAATGTGGCCTCCTTCTGTCTCTTCTACAAATACTTTCATGGCTTCTGCTCCGATGAACTTAGCTCACTGATGCTCCCTATATATGAATTTATTCGAGCCACAAAATTAGCAACTAGGCCCCACCCTTTTACTGTGAAACCAATGAAATGTTAATCCAAGTTCTACTCCATCAGCTTCTTTTCTCGCACTTTCCGACTGTGGAATTCTCTTCGATTTACTTGCTTCCCTGACAGCTACAGTCTCCAAGAATTTAAATGTAAAGTCAATTGTCATCTATCTCACTCACCTGCATCCCCTCTCATATGCTCCTTTCTCCATCTACTCCATTCATCAGTGTTCTCATCCTTCACTTACCCACTTCTTGACACCCACTATAACCTGTCACTCTTTCTCATAACTTTCCTTCTATGTAACCTCCTGCAAAACACTAGCAGTAAAATGCCTTACTTGGGGCAATATGGTTATAAAAAAATATCCATCCCTTTGCAAAACTATTTCATTAAGGTTATAGCTTTTCTGTTTCTATTGGCTTTGTTATATTCTGTAAGAATTTAATTCTACAAGCCTTCTTTCCTTTTCTATAATTTGAATTTCTCTTCTAGTTTCAACACCCAGTGAGGACTGAACTTACTACAGTAAATAATCTACAGATCTCATTTGCTTATTATTTTTCCATAAAATCATTTTTTCCATGTCTTTCCCAGATGTAGGCAATTGAGCAGCAGAGGTAACATGGATGTGGTCAACCAAAAACAAGGGTGGTTGACAGATATATCCGGCCACAGATGATGTGAGCAGGGTACAACAAAGAAATAAAAAACACAAGCAATAACCGGCTTGAAAGGTGATTGTCGGCAAGGATACAGATTGACAGATACACCCAGCCATAGATAAAAGTCAACTGGGGGTAAGGGTGGTTGACAGTTATATCTGGCTGTAAGTGACATCGACAGATTGAAAACCTCTAAAAAAGAAAAAAGTGTGGGGGTTTTGGGCTGAAGATATGGATCTCTTGCTGGCTTCTAGTTCCAGTTGCCCTTCTGCTCCACACAAGCGCCACTGACAAAGAATAAAAACATAAGCTTTTATTACGATTGAACACTGTAAAGAGAAAAATTTGAAAAAAACAGTTACCACTTTGGTGATATATGCATAACTCTTTTTCTTTCAATGACTGGCATGTTTAGATGCCGCTTATATATAACGCTAAAATTTCCCTTCTGGTTCCATGCACCTATTGCTTAGTGACTCCGACTGACACCAAATCAATTGAGTTTTGATCCCGGCTGGAGGCAAGTGGATGTCTAGCCACACTGATGAGCTGTGATACAGTGAAACAGGTTTGCATGTGGGTGACGAGTATATATATATATATATATATATATATATATATTTCTTGTTGCTTGCCAGTAGCAGTATATAACACGTTGTGCCATGTCTTTTCAGGAAGTTGGTGATCATGGCTCTTCCTGTCTTTTATAGCTCTTAGTAAACTTGGTCTTTTTCCTAGTTCTTCTGAACAATGTTCTGCCAACCATTTACACAAGTTCATTAAATAGTGAATACTGTTTTACTGTTCTAATATTGCATTCAATTTGTCCTGAGTTTCAAGTTTTCCAAGCCCTCTTTCCACATTATGTGACCTATCTCTTGATGTTAAGTTCAAATATGTTTTTTTTTTCACCAAAACAAAAAAAAAAAAAAACTAGAGAAAAAATTGTTTACATGTTTGGTTCTTGTTATTCTCAGCATCCTTCTCTTAATTCAATATATTCTCTCTTTTCAGGTTGTTATTGTCATGATTCTTCACAACGTCCTATTTTTTTGTAGCACTTTGTGACATTTGTATTTTCACTGTTGCTCCCAGGTTCTATTCTGCCATTGATTTTATATAATCATACTTGGTAGGTTATTCACTGTTTATCCTCTGTTCATTTTTATCTTTAGTATATCCTGTGAGTGTCAAATTCTCCAAGCCCCTTTTCTTTAAATATTTTAAAAATTTCACCTATGATTCTGATTTTATGTCCATTTTGTTCTCATTTACCTTCAAACTTACTTGCTCAAGTCTTCCAGTCATTGTATTCTCAGTATCCTCCTGTAGAACCACATTTTTGTTGCTCCAAGTTTCCTCTTCATCTGTGAGGAGATTGTTCATTGCCATATAGAAGAAATATTACGTAACTGATCAATACTGTTTTGTTTTTAATTAAATTTTCTTTTTTTCTTGATACTTTGCTTAGCTTTTGGAAGATATATTTGTGATCCCAATGTTCATTTAGATTTTGGCATTTCTCTCCTTTGTTAAAACATTTCCCAGATATTGAATTTGTTGCTCTGGCTTCATTTTGGTATCTTCTCTTGGTAATTTTTATGTTGAACTGTTTCTTTTGCTGGCAACCATACCTTCTGACTTCTTACAATTGATGTTTAGTTCTTTCTTCTCACTTTCCTTCATTGTCTTTGAGAGGAAATCTTGCAGCTTCCTTTCTATATCTGCTATCAACACTTTCATCTGTATCTTATGTTAAGATTGTGGCTGCCAATAATGAATCCTGGCAGGACTTAATTCTATCTGAATCATTTCACAGTATAGAATAAGTCTGATGTGAAGACATCTTTGCTTTACATTCCCCTTTCTGTTTTGTTATACAGGGTGTCCATAAATCCATGTGCACTTTAAAAAAATTTATAACTTTATTTGTATTTGTGATAAAAATAATCTATAAAAAATGTTGCAAAGATTCATGTACCTAAATTTAAGTATAGTTATTGAATAATTCTTTACCAAAAAATTTGCAACAATTTTTAGATATTTAAACAGATGGATCGAAAGGGTTGCACCATTTTTATTGGCTTCTACATTCACCAGACTTGACTCCATTAGTTTTTTTTTTTTTATGGGGACATGTGAAATCAATTGTGTATACAACCAAACATGTGAAATCAATTGTGTATACAACCAAACATGTGAAATCAATTGTGTATACAACCAAACCTAGTTCATTAGAAGATTTGAAAGCTGAAATAACTAATGTGATTTCAGGCATTACTGCAAAACAGTTGACAAATGTTTTCCATGAACTGCAAAATTGTATTACTCTTTGTATTGCTAATGATAGCGGACATGTGGAAACTTAAATAAAATTTCAATGAAACCTTAAAACATATTGATTTACTTCTTCCTAATCCTTTTTACAAATTATTTCTATCGCAAATACAAATAAAGTTATAAATTTTTTTGAAGTGCACACAAACTTTATGGACATCCTGAATGTTTGCAGATTACTACTTTTTATTATTTGTGAATTGCCATGCATTTTTAGGAAAGACAAAAGAATTCCCTTTTTACCTTCTCAATGCTTTGGATTCTTAGTAGTCTTTCTTCTAGACTCGTTGCTCACCAAGTCTACACTGCCTAGTCTACCTTGTTATTTAATTTATATCTGGCAGAAGAGACGGTTTTATGTAACAATCTCCACAGAAATGGTAATAACTGAGGTTTAAAATGAATTTTTAAAATCAAAATCTTTCGTGAAGCTTTTTAGTTTTAATTCCAAGCTAACAGATTAAATTTGATATTGTCAATAATCAAAATACTGTATTGCAAAAACGAATGTAAATTGATGACTAAAATAGCTGATTAGTGCCTATTTTTTTTAGCTGTCTTTCATCACAATATAATTATTTTTATTTAAAAATCTTCCAAAGATAAAATATACTTTTCTGAAACTTTAAGGAACAATAGCTCATTCAAAGTGTAATTAATCTGATTTGAAACATATCATTTCCATTAAGTTTAAAATATCGCAAAATGCATTTTTTTAAAACCCACCAGTTACTGTCTTGATATTCTGACAGATCTAATGTTTTATTGAGACTATAAAAAATACATTTTTTTTTTGTAATTTGAGTACTCAGTAATCTTAAAAATTTAGGAAAATATTCTCTGGTATCTAATGTTTTGAATTTTTGAAATGTAGAATAAATTGACTGTAGTTATCACTCTTATTTTCTGATAATGTGTACAGTTGCCCGTACTTTATAAAAGAAAAAAAGAAAAATTTTAATTATTCTAAAAATATTGGTGTTTGACAATTTGTTTTAAACTGTTTCATTTATGATTAGGAAATACAATTTTTAATTAATATCATTCAAAAGGCTGAAATTATTACAGAATTCTTAGATATAAAAGTTAAATTCTTCTAATTCAAGTTTAATAAAAATGAAAATTCTTGTAAAAATTCATTATTCATCAGAGATTTTTAGACAGTTTCCTTAAAATAACTTATTTATAGAAGCAATTAAAAGCTTTTCTAATTAAAAAAAACTACGAAATCTTAATTTCTCAAAATTTCATGAAATGAAATAATTGTGTGTAAAATGTATTAAGATTTAAATAAATTGTTTAAAAACATTATTTCAGGCTTTGTTTGATTGTAAGTTCTTTGAGGTCCAGCTGTTTCCTCTAGGGGAAGCTGGTTTGAATCCTGCTGGAGGACACATTTTCCGAACAAGATTCAAGGCCAGTAGATATAAACAAACATACTTTTTAATTATGAATAACAGCGTCTTCTCAAATATCAGTCAGTTAAGTGCCATACGTGATACACGCTTGGGCGATCATGTCTCAAAAGAGACATGACTGACCAGGCAGAAGATTATCTCGCAGTAGGTTGCCATTGCTTTCTGCGGTAGACTGGTTGCCAACCAAGGCTATAGAACCCAATCTGTCCTGCTATTTAACCCATAACTGGAAGGAATAGATGGATTAATACCTTTCCCAAGGATATTTGCGCGTAAGTGAATACAGTGGATTCAACTGGAATATCGAATTTGGCTCCCAGGTTTCTCATTCCGAGCCGATATCCACTGTACCACAAAAGTATCCATTAAAAATGTTTAATAAAATAGATAAAAAATATCAGAGTTAATCCATTTCATAACAGATTTTGCATAATTTTGTAAATAGGTATTAAAAATAATGAAAATATATTTTTTATCCAAAAGAAAAAAAATTAATTTCTAAAATAATTCAATTTATTTGTGCATACATCATGAGAATTTTATTCAAATACAACAATTATTTGATTTTTACAATAATTTCCAAATCAAAGTGGTTTTAATGCTAAGAAAGTCGCTAAAATTTCCAATACTAATCTTTGGCTCATGTGTTGAGGCAAGAAAGATACTTTGCCAAAATTTTGAACAAGGTAGGAATCTTTGGGAGGTACCTACTATTAATGCAACTAGTGAAAAAAAGGAGTATTGAGAAAGAATAATGGTTATCAATGAGTAAATTGGAATTGGCAAGCTGAGTTGAAGTTCTGTTCTAGTCTGTTACATTCACTTTTGCACAAATACCCGGTTTTCTCCCCAGCAATGGGTTAAGTAGCAGGACAGACGAGGATTACTATCAGTTCAAAAACTGAGAAGTCAATAGACAGTTTGTTTGACAAAAACAAATTGATGATTTAAATTCTCCAAAGAGTCTTGCTTTTAACTGGTATAAATATGAAGTGGCTGAAATTTTAATTTCGAGAATTCCTAAAGTAAATGGGAATAACTAAAATTCGTATATCTGAATATATCTTGAAAATATCATTAAAATCTGACAATAATTTGATTTCCAAATCAATGTGGTTTTAATGAAAAATGAAATGCGAATAAAGAAAAAAGCAAATTAAAAAAAGGAAAATAAAACTAAATTCCTTATAATCTAAAAAATATTTTCTGGCTTTAAATAACATGCAAATGTTTGATAAGCTTAAAAATCAATCAATCAAATGTCTCAAAGATGAACTCACCTACTTGTGATCTGTTTATATTGTGTATGGTGATTAATGAGCAAAAAATTGTTCATACACAAAGAATTAAAATAACAAATGAGGTTGCAATGTCGAACAAACTAAAATTAATTTTATTTCTTTAAAAATATCTTCTTGCATAAAAATGTTGGGTCACTGTGTTGGGCCTGGAAGTTTTGCTTGCTTTAATCCATCTTACACATATACAAATTAATCATCCGCTCATGCATTGAATATTGTTGTCACATCTGTTCGAGCACCTCTGCTATTCATCTAGGGGTTCTCAACTGGATCCAAAGGAGAATCTGCCATATAATCTATCCTGACCTGGCAGCTCAATTCCTGTCACTTTTCACCAACTGTATGGCGTTTCCTTTTTGTCTCTTCTACAAATATTTTCATGGCTTCTGCTCCAATAAGCTTAGCTCCCTAGTGCTCCCTCTATATGAATTTACTTGAGTAACTAAACTGGCAACAAGATGCCACCCTGTTACAGTCAAAACAACCTAATGCAGCTACTACTTTTACTCTATCAGCTTATTTTCTCATACTTCCACCTGTGGAACTCCTTTCCAGATATTTACTTCCCTGATAGCTACAATCTCCAAGAGCTTAAATGCAATGTCAATTGCCATCTCTTATCCCCTTGACTCCTATCTTTCTCTTATCCTTCCCCCAACACCCCCTCTAAGTTGTTGTTCTCCATTTTCACACCAGTATTTCCATCCTCCTCTTAACTATTCTGACACCACCCTGTAACCAGTTCCTCTTTCTCTTCACTGTCCACTTATGTAGCCCCCTACACACCAGTGGCAGTACTGCCTTGAGGTAAAACAATTAAAAAAAGAAAAAAAAAAAGTAAAAACGAATCAGAGTTTGGTACGATGGGTGTGTGTATGTGTGACAAAATTTGAAGATACGCTGCATTTACAGTAAATTGTACTCAATATCCAGGATAGACCAAGTATAAATGTAAGAAATATTGTCATTGATGTTATCAAATAGTGTAATATAACAATCTGGCCCCACCCGAGGAAGGCTGATGCAAGCGGGGGTGTTTTCCGGTCGTTGAAAGGAACGGATGTTTGTTTGACCTTATTTCCGGCAGTAGCGGAAATGGCTACAGAGGCAAACAGAACAGGTGTCTCTGAGAATTACGTGGGCGTGCGTGGGTGAGGCAAAACCGGAAGAAAAAGTCCCGGTTTGGAGATTATAAAAAGACCTCGGCGCACGGATTCACCAGACGAGACCAGACCAGAGTAGCAGCGACAGAGATCGGCCGGTGAAGAGAGACAACAGACGACACTCCCATCAGCCCCATTAGAAGCGCGCTCTCTCAAATTCTCTGTTCCCTATGCTACACGGTTCATCGTCATTAATAAAAATATAACTTATATTTTTATATATATGCGTGTTTGTTGTTTGTCGCTATATAACAATAGAGAGAGTGATTGAAGCTTGAATGATAGCTCAAATATTTATATCTCATAAATTTTGATAATAGATCTGCTATAAATAGTCAACCTATATTTTGTTCATGAAAGTCTATTGCCACTGTGTGTGTGTGTGTGTGTGTATATATATATATATATATATATATATATCTCCAAGAGAATAAAGAACAATGAAAGTATTAACATTCAAAACCTTAATTTAAAACTGCTCAATATAGAAATAGAGCTATGAATATTTATTGTAAGTTATAATTTAGAACATGTACAAATTATAATTTACTACAAAAGTGTCCATTTTGTTTTGACAACTATCTGATGAGACACATTTTTCGATGTCAAAACAAAATGTACACTTTTTTAGTAAATTAGAATTTGTAGATGTTCTAAACATATATATATATCCAAATGAATAAGAACAAAGAAAATAACTGCAAAGAACTCATTAATGCAGCTTTATCATCCAAAGAATTAACATTTTTACAAATGACATTATTTTGCAAGAACCTGAAAAAATCAAAATCTGATGAAGCAATGTCTAGTGAGTATGCTAAGTAGGATAACAGATCCCAGACAAGCTGCAACAGTTTTGATCTGGTCACCAAAAAATTATGTAAATGTAAAATAACATTTCCTACTTGTCAATTCTGCGCAAATTTCTTGAATTGCTGCTTTTATTTCATCAAGTTGCAAGCAGTACTTTCCAGAATCAATTGAATGGTTATTTACCAGAAGTTCATCGTTCACAATTCCTTTCCAATCCCATTTGATGCCCAGCGTAACTTTCTTAAGGTGAAGACCTGCTTTTTGGGGTGATTAAAATTGGATCTGCGTGGATGTGTGCTGTGGTGCAGGGGATATCAGCTCGGAATGAGAAATCAAGGAGCCGAGTTTGAATTCCCTGCATTCACTTACATGTAAATACCCTTGAGAAAGGTATTAATCTATTTCTTATGAGTTAACAAATAGGACAGATTGGGTTCTATAGTCTTGATTGGCAACCAGTCTACCACAGAAAGTAATGGCAACCTACTGTGGGATAAACTTCCGCTCAGCTAGTCATGTCTTTTTTGAGAAAAAAAAGAGAATAAAAGAGAGAAAAAAACAGGATAGATAGAAAAAAGAAAGAGAAAAGAAAAAAGAGAGGACGAGAGAAAAGAAAAAAGAGAGGACGAGAGAAAAGAAAAAAGAGAGGACGAGAGAAAAGAAAAAAGAGAGGACGAGAGAAAAGAAAAAAGAGAGGACGAGAGAAAAGAAAAAAGAGAGGACGAGAGAAAAGAAAAAAGAGAGGACGAGAGAAAAGAAAAAAGAGAGGACGAGAGAAAAGAAAAAGAGAGGACGAGAGAAAAGAAAAAAGAGAGGACGAGAGAAAAGAAAAAAGAGAGGACGAGAGAAAAGAAAAAAGAGAGGACGAGAGAAAAGAAAAAGAGAGGACGAGAGAAAAGAAAAAAGAGAGGACGAGAGAAAAGAAAAAGAGGACGAGAGAAAAACAAGAGAAAAAGAGAGAGAAAAACGAGAGAAAAGAAAAAAGAGAAAAAGAGAGGAGAGAGAAAAAGAGAGGACGAGAGAAAAAGAAAAAGAGAGGACGAGAGAAAAAGAAAAAAGAGAGAGAGAAAAACAAGAGAAAAGAAAAAACGAGAGAAAAACGAGAGACGAGACAAGAGAGGCGAGAGAAAAACAAGAGAGGACGAGAGAAAAACAAGAGAGGACGAGAGAAAAACAAGAGAGGACGAGAGAAAAACAAGAGAGGACGAGAGAAAAACAAGAGAGGACGAGAGAAAAACAAGAGAGGACGAGAGAAAAACAAGAGAGGACGAGAGAAAAACAAGAGAGGACGAGAGAAAAACAAGAGAGGACGAGAGAAAAACAAGAGAGGACGAGAGAAAAACAAGAGAGGACGAGAGAAAAACAAGAGAGGACGAGAGAAAAACAAGAGAGGACGAGAGAAAAACAAGAGAGGACGAGAGAAAAACAAGAGAGGACGAGAGAAAAACAAGAGAGGACGAGAGAAAAACAAGAGAGGACGAGAGAAAAACAAGATAGAAAGAAAAATAGAAAGAAAAAAAGAAAGAAAAAAAGAAAAAAGAAAGAAAAAAAAAGAAACAAAGAAAAGGAGAGGCTTGGTATTGTCAAATAACAGAATCACAACAACCTGTAATAAGTAGGTAAACTGGGAAATAGCTTTGTCTGATGATTTAGTTTTAGATGCAATACATGTGCATGTATAAAATGTAAAGCACCCTTATTGCCACATTGTAGCTTATCTCTAAAAATTATCCCTATTTACCTTCCCCTTGGTAATTAGCAACTGTTTGCTATATTCCTGATTAGATCCAAGATGGCTGAACTGCAATGGTGGGAAACAGGAAAAAGAGAAACCATCCCTGATATCTTCTGTTTACAGACCTAAATTACCCTCCAAACTGCAAGTTTCATAGAATCGGACATGAATGCCAGCCATAAAATGCAAAATGGGATTCTGAACCAAAAGGCTGTAAACGGTCAATAAAAGTATCAACAAGCATTGTCATTAAATTGTCAGAATTTCTCAGTATTTTTGTTATTAATCTAAAATAGTTTATTTTTCATCTTATTGTTCAATACTGGGTTTATTTTGTCAGAAATGTTTTATGCTATACAAGCTTAGTTAAAAATGAGAGAATTTTCTTTTAGGAAGGACATTTTATTTTTATTGTTTTCTTTTCACTGAACATTGTTTTCAATATTTAAGGCTATTTCCCTGTTTTCTCTTTAATCAAATCATCTCAAGTAAGGCAACCTCAGAAGCAAATGGTTACCAAGAATGACGAAAACTGAGAAAATGTTACCGAGGAGAACGGATAATAAAAACAAATAAATACAGAAATAATAACTATCGCAGTTGTCTGCAAGAGAAGATTGCAAAGAATTTTGTTTGTGGGGTTACTCTGCCATGTCTGTTGGGAACTTTAACCCTGCATTAATCACCTCAAATTTCCGAAAATGGATAATCCCTATCATCTGCCTCTCACTACAATTGCACGACATGCTATACACCTTCACCAAGACAGGAAAATAGTGGGAGAGAAAAAAAATGTTTTCAACTAGGATTTCAGAATACTTTAAAAGTTTGGGTGTAACAAAACCTATGTGACTTACACAGGGTTAATGCCCACTATGTGGCCTGAAAATCAGTGATACAAAAAGAAAAGGCAAGCCCCTCTTTCTTTTTGTCCTTTAAATCATAGAATGGAGTAGACAGGAATGCCTATTCTCTTTATCTGCAGAAACAGCCACTGGTAAGATGACTACTTACTTTCATTCAAACCACGTGGTGCGACCACATTTTTCTAAGTTATGTCTGTGTGCATACACAAGTATATTTTGCTCTTCTTGAATAATAATATATTAGAGTTATGGATGAATAAGGTAAACAAATAGGAAATGTTTATCAATCTAACATGTTTCACTTTAACTAAAACTTATAGACAGAGATATAAAGAAATTCTGCTATTTTTACTTTTGTGTCGTTTGATTTTCATTTGCCAGTCATGTATCAAATGCATTCTACTCTTTTAAACCAATGTTAGTATAATTTGTAACATACTGGGTTTCATGAGATGTTCTATACATCCAAATTTACAAGAAATTAAACTCCAAATTCTTAAAGAATCTAATATAGGCTTTGTCTAAAACTAACAGTATTTTTTGTAAAAATGTAGTATATCATTATATCTATAAGAAACAGGCAGACAGAGTCCTTGAAATTTATCTGGCAACCATTCTAGGAGAAGGAAAACTGAATTCAAAACCATGAAGATGATAGTGGGAAACTTTTAATCTCTTTCCAAGTAGTTTTTAATAATTTGTGAATATTACAAATATGAAAGATATTAAGAGTTATGCCTGTCTATGCCTTAAAGAAATTTGTATTAAAATATATATATATATATATATATATATATATATATAAGTCACATTTCAGATCTTGACCCAAACTTGACTCTGGGATGTACTTGACTTGTTATTTTTGAGTTGTTGATAGAAGCTACTCAATTTATGCTGACACTCTGAAATAGAATAAGTTTTGATACAAGTGACAAATTAACCAGGGTTTCCAAGACTCTTAAGTGAAGATCACCTTGCTAATGTATTAGTTTCACATCTGTGGCAAAGACAAATTTTTGTAAGCTGAGCTCACATATTCAAAACTATTAAGGTTTGTGAGGATCTAATATGCTACAATTGCTTTATCAGGAATTCACCAGAGACTTTAGTGCACAGTCTTTGGTGAGTATAAGTTCTTTTGGACAAAGAGGCTTAGCATGGAAAGGATGAAGAAAAATAAGGAATTGGAGTTGATCTGATTTGTTAGATTAAGTTTTGTGGGCAACACTGCAAATTCTTACAAAAGATCTCCATTTGTCTGTCAGGTTGGGTGTAACTCAGGAATCAATGGCAAGTATTGTTGAAGTGGGACAAGACCAATATTGTCAGGAAACAAAAGCAGACTCAGTCTGAGAAGAGAGGAGACTTCTTCCCCTCGTGCATTATGGGATCTCAAGTGAGACAGTCTAGCAATCAGTTAGAAAATCTCACTTGACAGTGGCATTACAATGATTTATTTATGTTTGTCATTTTGAACATAAACAGCATAAAAGGACACATTTTAGGATGTCTGAAATGTCACCCTTAAGGATTTTATAAGTATAATAATGCACTGATTGCAACAATAACAGACTGACAAAGTTTTTAACAAAGTAAACTTCATGGTCAAGTTAATATATTTTTAGGAATATTAGAGAAGGTTTTGACTGAGTTGCATTTTTTTTTTTTGACTGCTTATCAATCCATTGCCGGTTATTTGAAATCAGAAAATACTTTAGATTGTAAGTTTTTTTTTTTAGATAATGATTTAGTGATACTAGTATTAATAATTAACCCATAGCTGAGGGGAAGAGAAATAATAAATGTCATTATCAGTTTTAATTTATACCAAGTTCAACCTTCTTTTCCAGTATCTCATATTGTGTTAATGTTGTGCATGACCCACAAGCAGTTCCTTTAAGTTGTCATATTTTTTAATACACCTTTATATTCAACTATGGTTACATAAATGTGGTGCCATGAATATTGGCTTGGAATGGAAAATCTGAGTACCACATTCAAATTCCAGTTGAATTCCTTGCATTCACTTATGCTTAAATACACTTGAGAAAGGGTATTAATCTGTCTCTTCCCTCCAGCTATGGGTCAAATAACAGGACAGATTCGGTTCTATAGCCTCGGTTGGCAACCAGTCTACTGCAGAAAGTAATGGCAAACTACTGCGGGAAAATTATTCTACCCAGTCAGTCATGTCTGTTTTGAGACATGATTGACCATACGTGTATCATATATGGAACTTGACTGATGGACGCATGGCTGAGTGGTTAGATCAAGCACTTTTTGAGCATGAGACCTGGGTTTCAATTTTACTATGATTGATTTGTCAGGAAATAGACTTGTTATTGGTTGTGAGAAGGTGATATCAGTGTATGGCACACTTGGAAAGTGTAAAAAAAAACATACAGCAGGTTGATCCAAGCCTTGTGAGTGAAATTTGATAGACAGTAACTATTTGGAAGTCATCAATGGTTGAGCTGGCACAAAGTCACAAGTCATCGTGACCAAGAGTTCTGGCCAGGTAACATGCTCTCTTCCAGAAACTGTAGCTAAGGTCTGCTCAGTATTAGTTGCAGTATTAACCACAGGTTGCTCTGTAGGTGTTGTTCAAATACAAATGTGCTTGAGCAGGTGTCTGCAATAAGGATCAGTTGATCACCCTGATGTGTGTGGCTAGTCATACATATTCAACTATTTTGCAGCCTCTATTGCAGGTGGTCAATTTATTTTAGGAAATTAATCTCTCTGCCAAGCGCAAATTTATTCAACAATACTCTAGATAAAAGGATTTGAGCTAAAAGACAGACTTTTGTCTCCAGTAGGCAAAAAGAGGAATTCTTTTTTCTTGTTGTTTTAAGTGTAAGCTAATTCTCAAATAAACCACGAGTGTATACAGATTTGGTCTTTGTTGCCTGATTACTCTACCATCAGCAGAATAATAGACAATGATGTTAATGTTTAAACCATTGCTTGTTTCCTTACTTGAATATCAATTAAAACAGCCGCAACAGAAACAAAAGAAAAATGATACAAACAGAAGCAGAAACTATGTTTCTGAAGCTGAGGTGTTTCAATCCCCAAAACAGGTGGGTGAAGTTTTATTTTATTTTTTTTTTTTGATACTGCTTAGAATCACTGAACTTGGTTAATTTTAATTTTTTTTATTTAAAATCAATTCACCCTGTGCAAAGGGATAAAGCTCTAACGTGTAATGAGCAAGTGAAAATGAATGAAAACATCTTATAAGAAACTGAAAGCCTAATCTTAAACAGTGAACAAAGGATAAATATTTACTCCTGTTCAAAAGACTGAGGAGAAGTGTGAACCAGACAATAGGCAAGCCTATCCGCCCCTAAAACATTTTGTTAGGGTACTTTTTTTTTTATAATCGTGTCACCCCGAGCAAGGTATTTTACTGCCACTGTTTTACAGGGGGTTACATAGGAGGAATGTCATGAGGTGTGCGAGGTTGCAGGGGGTGTCAGGAAGAGAGTAGGAGAAGGAAGAGAGTACTGATGAGAGTGGAGTGGATGTAGAAAAGCATGAGAGAGAGGATGTAAGTTAGTGAGACAGGAGATGACTATTGACTTTATATTTAAATTCTTGGAGATTGTAACTGTCAGGAAAGCAAGAATGCGGAAGAGAATTCCACAGGCGAGAAGTGCAAGAAAAGTAGTGACAAACAATTATACATGGAATAAATTTCAATACTGCAATATTTTCATGTTTTATATAAGTGAAAAACAAAAGAGAAATTATGTACATCTAAAAGAAAGAATTTAAAATTTAGAAATTATGAATTGTGACGAACATGTCAGAGAAATTTCAATCACCTGGAGGGAAAAATATCCCATGCCTGGTACTAGATCCCAGTTGGTATGTTCACTAGCACATACTAGAAGAGAAAATAGGAGTGTTCCAGTTTTGTAACTATTTAAAAGCATTCTCTAACAGCGCCTTGGTAAAACCAAGTGATAGTAATCAATAATATACTAGAAGTATAGCCTGGTGTTGCTCAGGTGTAATGAAAGCTTTAAAACTAATCTATGGTCCTGGAGCTCAGACTCTTTGGACGTTGGCACGAAAGACTAAGAAGCAATAGTTGTTTCCACTTAAAGTGAAACCGTAGACTGAAAGAAAAATGAATGGATGTAAGTCAAATTTTGATTTCCTGCTATCGATATCAAATAAGTTTTTTTATCGTAAACTGAATTTTGAAGGCTAAATAAGTCCTGAGTAAATGGTATCATGGCTGAGACTAAGAACTACAAGTATACCTACTTAGAGCCAAACCCGAAGCAAAAACTGAAATAAAAGGGCTGAAAAAAATGCAGACATACAGGCAGTTAAACAAACACACAAACATCTTGCCTTATATATATATATATATAAAGAACTGCAGCCTTGAAGCTTCTGAATATCGTTTCTAATGTCTTTGTCTATGAGTGTATCAAATTTGATTAAAATCGAACCACTTCTCCTATAACCTGATTTTTTCAATTATCAATTTTCGATATTTATTGTGAGTACCTCGACACAAAACCTAAGAACACTCGCAGATGCTTATAGTACAACTGTGTAAATTTTCAAGAAAATTGGTTCATCTGTTTTGGAGTCTATAGGTAACGGATACAGACACACACACAAAGTCCAATTTAAAAATCAGTTTAGATATTAAGGGATTTAATAGACTAAAACATTTAACCATGAAAATTTTAGTAACTGGTTTAATATATATTATTAATATTCATTACCAATGTCTGTAAATATTTTTGTGTATATAAAATGCAATCAAAAATAGAAATTACTTATCCTAGAAAAAAACTAAGTCTGCGATTTTCAAAAAGAAAACTTTCCCTTCTTTTGATACCAAAACCAGTGTGATACTAGAATTAGTGTTCCTTTACCCACTAAACAGATTAGTAAGACTTGATTCCCAATACAACAGACATGAAAATTTAGTAACTGCAAAACAAAGGGAAAAAAATAAAATGCATCTGACTCATTTCTGGTTATGCAATTTAAATGTCAAAAGAATTTGGGATGGAGACATTCAAGGTAACAATAAAATATAACTAAAATACACAAAAGCAAACAAATAAACCTAATACTAAAGACATTTATGTACTGGGTCAAATTACAGTTTAACAGACACGAATCAAAACATCTGTAAATTTATTCAGTCATTTAAGAGAATTTTGAATTCCAGTTGTACTCACTCACATTCAAATATCCTTGGAGAAAAGTATTAATCTCTTCTCCCTTCAGCTATGGATTAAATAGCAGAATAGCTTGGTTTCTATAGCTTTAGTTGGCAATCAGTCTACTGCAGAAAAATTTTCTGCCCAATCAGTCAGTTAAGTGCCATATATGATACTCGCTTGGGTGATCATGTCTCAAAACAGACATGACTGACTGGGCAGAAGATTATCTCGCAGAAGGTTGCCATTGCTTTCTGCGGTAGACTGGTTGCCAGCCAAGGCTATAGAACCCAATCTGTCCTGTTATTTAACTCATAACTGGAGGTAAGAGATGGATAAATACCTTTCCCAAGGGTAATTGCGCATAAGTGAATGCAACAAATTCAACTGGAATTTGAACTCGGTTCTCTGATTTCTCATTTCGAGCCGATATCCACTGCACCCCAAATCCCAAAAGAGACATGATTGCTCAAATGGGTATCACATACAGAACTTGAAGTGACTGAATAGCCATAAGTGATATACGCTTAGGCAATTATGTCTCTTTTGAGAGATAACTGATTAGGCAGAAGATTTTACCCACAGTTGGTTGCCATTTCTTTTTCAGGTAGACAGTTTGCTAACCCTAACCCTGTAGAACCCAATCTGTCCTGCTATTCAACACATAGCCGGAAGAAGATTTTTAACCTGAACCCTTTATTACAATCACTAAGGTATATTATTCTCATTCCTATTGTAAAGCTGCGATTAGAAGTCATGAGTTATCTCCCTTTAACCCTGCTAGTTACTGGTTCACCACTGCTGTAGCCTGGTATTGAACTCCCAACTAAGAGTCAAGTCAGAAACTAACCAACGTCTATATCCACTGGGCCATATGTCCTTAAGGATTTCCAATTAAGACTTCATGCAAGGAAGGAGGATGATATACCCCAGTGATTGTAATAAAGGATTCGATTTGAAATTCCTAGCACCTGAAGAAGGCCAGAGCGTACAATGGCTGAAATGTCATACAAATGGCAACAAAGATGAGGACAATAGTCCTAATAATGTAAATATTACCTCATCTCAGAAACATAGAGACAAATACCCAGTTCTTCAATTCCTTATTTCTGAACTGGTATCCACTGCTCCATACCAACACACAATTACATAAAAAGAAATAACGTCTCAACTCAATGTCATATTGGGTTTTCTGTTCCGTGTCTTTATTCATAATTCATTTTCAGCATTAACTTGGAATCTTCCTCTGCTAAAATTTAGAAACGGTTAATGTTACAGTAAATTGCTGGTTTTATTTTTTCTTTTACTACTTAAACTAAACCCTGTAATAATATAAAACCCTTCTAATTTCTTGCAGTGGTGACACACTACCAATTGCTTCCATTTTAATAAACGCAATTTTCTTTTGTTTTTTTTTAATCATTTCACCCCAAGCAAGGCAGAAATGCCACTGATAAGCTGGGGGCTACATAACTGTATAAAGATTAATTAGAAAAGAGTGAGGAGTACAAACTAGTTAGAAAGGAGCAATAGAAAGCTGAGAATGCAGGTGCGATGACAGATACATAGGTGGAGAGAAAGGGAAGGATATACAGGGGTGGGGAGAGAGCTAGAGTCCAGTGGTTAATAGATGAGTATTGACATTGCATTTAAATTTCTGGATGTTGTAGCCATCAGGAAAGCAAGAATATGGGAGCGAGTTCCACAGGCGGGAAGTGCGATAGAAGAAGCTGCAGGAGTAGAATTGTCGTCTGCATTTGGCTAACCTGACTGTGAATGGGTGGGACCCAGTTGCCAGTCTGGTTGCATGAGTAAACACCTGTTGAGGAGGCACCAGTGACTTAAGTTCATCCAAGCAGAAGCCATGAAAGTATTTATAAAACAGACAAAGGGAGGCCACATTTTGACGGTGGGGAAGTGGCTGCAGTCGAGCCGCCAGATCAGTACCTATCACATTACAGACTCTCCTTTGGAGCCTGTCGAGAACACTGAGGAGAATGGCAGGGGCGCCTGACCATAAATGGCAGCAGTACTCCATGCATGGACGGATGGATTCAGGCGGAAAAAACATCCTGGATCGGCAAAGTGACCCAAACTTCTTAGCAGTAGATTTAATATAAAAAGAAATCACAATGAGAGATGAAATAATCAAATTTGATTTCAACATCAGTCACTTTCTCACCAACATGTGGATTCACTCTCTTTTCTACAAATATTTTCATGGCAACTGCTCTAATGTTTTTTTTTTCCTAGTGTCCCAACCATATGAATTTAAGCATGCTACTAAGATTGACAAGTTATCTTTAGACTCTATAATCTACAAGCCAGTCAGTTAAGTACCATACGTGATACACAATTTAGGTGATCACATCTTGAAAGAGACATGACTGACTGCACAGAAGATTATCCCAAAGTAAGTTGCCATTGCTTTCTGCAGTAGATTGGTTGCCAGCCAAGGCTATAGAACCCAATCTGTCCTATTATTTAACCCATAACTGTAGGGAAGAGACAGATTAATACCTTTCCCTAGGGTATTTGTGCATAAGTGAATGCAAAGAATTCAACTGGAATTCAAACATGACTGATTTGTCATTCCAAGCCAATATCCACTGCACCACAATGCACATCTTTGCATTCACTTATGCACGAATACCCTTGGGTAAGGTATTAATCCATTTCTTCCCTCCAGTTATGGGTTAAATAACAGAATAGATTGGATTCTAAAGCCTTGGCTGGCAGCCAATCTACTGCAGAAATCAATGGCAACCTATTGCAGGATAATCTTTTGCCCAGTCAATCATGTCTTTTTCCAGACATGATTGCCCTAAGCATGTATCACATATGGCACTCAACTGACTAAGATTGAGAACTAGGTCTCCTCTTTTTACTGTTGAACTAGCTAGATGCTACTCCCACTTTTACTCTAATAGTCACTTTTCTTGCACTTCCCACCTGAAGAACTGTCTTTCTTTGTCTTGCTTCTATGTGATCTTCAAAAATTTAAATGCCACATCAGTCACCATCTTCTGTCTTCTTGAAACCAGTTTCTTTTTGTTTTTTTGACCTTTCCTTAGTTCTCCCCGTTAGCAGTCTTCTCATTCCTTGCCTCTAACCTCATGTGTTTTAGTGTCATTATTACCATTACTGGGGTGAAATGATTAAAGATTTTTTTTGGGAGAACAAAAAATTCTCATAAAAACTGTTCTTGTATTGTTATGGAAATCATTCAATTTTAGATAGAAATCAAAAGCTGATTCCTGTCTTGATAAAAAAAAAAAAAAGAAACAGTACAGAAAATATTAATACCAAATTAGCAATAATATTTTAGTGTTCATAGCTCTCCATAACATCCTGCCCTTTGCAGCACTTAGTTAATTTTGATTATCTACTATTCCTTCTGATCAATTTCCTGCCAACCATTTACAAAAGGTCTTACTTCTATGTGCTGTGTCTTTCCAAGATGTTGATGATTATGGCTCTCCACAATTTCCTGTCCTTTGCAGCTCTTAGTAAATTTTAATTTTCCACTATTTCTCTGAATGCCTGTTCTGCCAACCATTTACACAAGGTTGTTAGGAAATTACTAGATAAAAAAATAAAATAAATTTATGAAAACAGATTAAATTTTTTTTAACAGTTACTGAGGTATTCTACACATTTTTATTGAGTTTCCTTTCAAACAAAATCAGAATTAAGAACAAATTACTTCTGAATACGTTTAAAAAATTAAAAAATAACCTCACTTCGTATTACAAGGTTTGTTCATAATATATTGAAACAGATGGTTTAACTTGGCAAGTGAGATGAAGTTTTACAGTACACGTCTACTGAACAGGTGAAGAGGCGCATCCCTTGTTCCCTGTTTAGGATGTGGTTTCCGGCTTTCTCTTTTCCATTCCTTTTACCCTTACGTAGCCCCCTGCGCATCAGTGGTGTTATCACCTTGCTTGGGGTGATATGATTAAAAAAAAAAAAATGTAAACAGACTCAATGGTGTTGCTCAGTTGGCAATGATAGGCACTGAGTCATATTTACAATATATATATTTATCTGTAAATTTTATGTTTTAAGCATGACTCGGAGTTTCACAAAATTACAGCATTGAGCACTGTTCTATTGACATCTGATTAACATTTTATTTATACATATATATATATATATATATATATATAAAGTAAGTAAATCTACGAGTTTTATTCAACCTATTTCGTCCTATATTTGGGAGTATAAGTAAGTAATTCATTGCTATATCGAGTTTAATTCGTTACCTCTTCATCACCGAGGCCTGTTGTACAGTTGGTATGATATTTGCAACTGTCTGGGTTTCAAATCCTGGTAGTGAATGCGCACTGCTTATGAATCCCAAATAGAGAATGTAACAGCCATCCAGTGCTTTCTGCATTCTGTTGAGGCTGAATAAAACTCGAATTAATATTTCAAATCTTCCTACAATTTCTCATTATATATATATATATATATATATATATATATATGTGTGGAGAGTTTTTTCATTTAACTCAGCAATACTGGTTCAGTCATGCCAACTTCAAAATTTTGTGCAGGCTTTATTGTGATGTCATCCCTCTTCAGGGTATTTGCTTTTTCTACTTACAAAGCAGAAAAACAAAAAACCCTGAAAACATCACAATAATGCCTTCATGAAACGCTGAATTCAGAATGACTGAAATGACACTGCCAAGTGAACAAACTCTCTGCATTAATTCTATTGACACTGTATCTTGATATTGAGCACTATGATCAAAAAAATAAGTAAAATAAAGCCACTTGCCTAAAATGCCTTTCTACTTTAACTATAGGGAGATGGTTAATGCTTATTAATTCGGCCTTGTGTTCTACATAACCAAACTACCTACAACTTACAGTTTATTCAGAATTATCAGGTTTTCATCAGGTTGGAATGTGTGGAGTAGTGGAACATGTTTACATCTTAAAATAGAAACTTATTGATATAAAGGATAACAAGAATTGTAGAAGTTAATGTTCAATGAGAAAATTAAGGATATCAAAAATTGTTCATATTTGTAATTTTTTGGAAAGAGTTTATGCGTATGTATATATGTATGTATGAGCATTTGTTCAGTAGGAATGTCTTTGGAGTGAGAAAAAGAAGTAAAAGGAATCAGCACACGAGAAAGAAGGAAGTGGATGAATATCTGGGTTGACTTGAAGCTTCTCTCATTGCATTTTAGCTTGTCTCTGCTGCTTCTGACCCTGACTGTCTGACACTGGTCAAAGTCAATTATATATCCTTTAGATTTTTCACACTGGATCACAAAGACATTTTTTTTAGTCTTGCAAATTGCTCCCATTGGCCAGAAAACCAATTTTACATCTTCACCCAAAATACAGTTTCGACTTTTACTTTAAGCACATAGTCAATCCTTTTTCTATTGGTGGGGGAGAGGGGGCCAGGATTTCACATGTCATTGTGAATTTTTGTAAAAGTGAAGAAGAAAGTTGCTTTTAATTCTTAATTTTTTTTATTGCCACACTATCAGTAAACTAGTGAAAATCAATTTTGGCACCCTCATTGCTATATATATATAAAATCACTTTGGGGAGACTAGCACTGATTTCATGAACTTCAGAGTTTGTAAAAAATTGTCTTTATTTTTTGTTTTGTTGTACGGACAGAACCAGAATTAAAACAAATTCCTTCGTATATCTGCTAATAAAATTAACCCCTTTGCTGTACGAGGCTTTTTTCATCATGTACTGATAGTGAGTTAAGGGCCATGCATGATACACGCTTGGGCGATCATGTCTCAAAAGAGACATGACTGACTGGTCAGAAGACTATCCCACAGTAGGTTGCCATTACATTCCGCTGTAGACTGGTTGCCAACCAAGGCTATAGAACCCAATCTGTCCTGTTATTTAGCCCATAACTGGAGGGAAGAGATGGATTACTACTTTTCCCAAGAGTATTTGTGCTTAAGTGAATGCAAGAAAATCAACTGGAATTTGAACTCAGCTCTCAGATTTCTCATTCCTAGCTGATATCCACTGCACCACAAATGCACATTGATACTCATGGTATAATAATAAAACCAAAGCCAGTTTGAGGAGGTTTTACTGTAGAAAAAGGTCCTCCCCAGAGAGTGAGCTGACAATATGCAAAGTCGCACACTGTGTGGCAGTCACATAATATAGACAAGATTTAACTATAAATTTTTTTTTCTCAAGGATGAAATTATCATTAAATCACTGGATGCAATTAATATTATTGATGAGATTAATCTTTTTCTCATAAGGAAACATTCAGTGTTTATTGATAGAATAGCAAACATTACCGTTGGTTGAAATTTATAAAATCTTTCTCCTAAACCAATTTTATAAAAAAAAAACTTTCTCAAGTCCAGTATTGGTAAGGAATTTCCTTCCTAACCTTGTGTGGCATGCCAACATATTTCATTATTTACTTGCAAACTTATCTTTGTTGCTATCATTTTCACACAAAAAATGGGTTGTGATAATTTTTTCTTAAAAAATGTATACTTTTCTATAAAAGTGTGTGTGTGTGTATATATATATATATATAGTCATCCGCAGACAGATCTGTTTCGCTGTATCCCAGCACATCAGTATGGTTAGATTGCTTTTTGCCCAGGATTGAAACCCGACTGAATTGGTGTCATTCGGCGATTCTACTTCTGAGCTACGGGTGCTCGGTAGAAGGAGGCAGACTTTTTAGCATGTATATTATCATTATACATGCCCAATAGCTGAGAGTGTTCTAATTCATTGCTGAATGAACGATGCGTAGATGCCAGGGTAGCTACTGTTTATCAATGTCTACCATTCTTCCAGAGTGCTCAATCAGGGTGTGAGAGCATAAATAGTCATCCAAACGTATTTTTATACTTTCATTGTGTTTTGACCCCAGTTTGGTGGTTAACTATTTTCCCATACCTGGGACCCTAACAGGTGCTACCACTTCGGGTCAGGGTGAACCTGAGAACAACAGCTATTAAGAGGTGATTCTATGCTCTTCACAATCTTCCAATCAGAGGCCTTGAGCTGGATGGCTATTAAATTTATCACCTTTTTGGGGGTGAAACAATTAAAAAAAATAATAATGAACACTATGACATACATAATGAAAGAATGTTGAAAAATGTTTTGAAGAGTAAAATGGATTCTCGGATAAGTGTATGCTTTGAAGTGGACTAAGATGCTATTGTATTTTAAATGTGAAATGGTTGGATTCTTTCAGGACAGAACATATTATATTGTACTTCAGTTGAAACTTCCATCTGGTTAAGTGGACATATTAGGTTTCTCCCAATACACACAAACCAAAATTGGAAGTCTGAGAGTGCCAATGGATCCTTAAATGTAAATAGTCATTTTACGGATGCAAGTGTTTGCTTTAGTCAATGTTCGTTTCTTTGCCACAGATGCATTTGTTTACCTACGTTTGTTGAAGTGCGATGTGAGAGTCAACTGCCAATATTAAGTTATTGCTCGTGTAAACAGTATCTCCAGTCAGCTTCCCCGATTTTAGCCCATTTATAGCAGACCTGCCAACATTGATTTGTTGAGACTGAATAACCAATCAGATGGTTGGATCAGGTTTGGTAATAGATACCTATCAATTCAAATAAGTCTGCTTGTTTTGAAGAAAACCAATTTCATTTTTTTTTTCTTTTTTAATAGTTACTTTGATATAAAGTAAATCCTCAGTTTAACAGACCTCAGAATTTAGATTTTTTTCTAATTTGCCTGTTGATGCCAGTCATCCCATTTTTGGGGTGGTGGCCACCAATCGGGGATAGGCAGAAACTGTTATTCAGAGTATCGCAGCCAAGTAGTCCAAAGTATGTATCTGATGATGGTTTCTTTTACGAAGAGGAAGAAGACGCATTTGTTTCTACAAGCTGGTAGATGTAATAGATATTGTTTAACCTTTACCACCCTATATGTGATTTCATTTGCTATAAGTTTATCATGCCACTAAAGGTGACATTAATCAATGGTGTGTTTAAATTTCACAGTTGTGTTGTCATATTCTGCTATGGCAACAGAAAACAACTTGAAAAAGAATTTCGTTGAAAAGGAAGTAATATTAATTGCTTTTAACAAATGAAAATTCCACAGTTTTCTTATTTTAGTGTTATAAATTTCAATTCTTCAATTGAAAATTGAATAAGTGCATGGAAAATTCTATGACAATATCTGTTGAAATTTCCTTATTCTATCTTTAACAAAATATTACAATAACAATCATAAATACAGAGTGTCCATAAAGTCAGTGAGCAATTTAAAAAATTTATAATTTTTTTTTTTGACAGAACTTTAAAATTTAAGGTTAAAATTTAAAGTTAAAAAACTTTAGCTTTATTTTTTACAGATTATTTCTATCATAAAATAGAAATAATCTGTAAAAAATGTTATAAAGCTTAATGTACCTAATTTTATGTATGGTTATTGATAATTCAGGATGTGTGTTGTGGTGCAGTGGATATCGGCTTAGAACGAGAAATCGGGGAGCTGAGTTCGAATTCCAGTTGAATTCATTGCATTCATTTACGCGCAAATACCCTTGGGAAAGGTATTAATCCATCTCTTCCTTCGAGTTATGGGTTAAATAACAGGACAGATTGGGTTCTATAGCCTTGGTCGGCAACCAGTCTACCGCAGAAAGCAATGGCAAACTACTGCGGGATAATCTTTTGCACAGTCAGTCATGTCTTTCGAGACATGATCGCCCAAGCGTGTTTCACATATGGCACTTAACTGACTGACTGAATATAATAGTTGGAATCATGATTAAGGCTTCTACTGGTCATAAAGTGGGAGATCAGTTTTCTATTGTTATGAAGTAATAAACTGATCCCCCATTAATTAGTACTTAATATAATACATCTCTTCTGCCTCAAGCTATGAGTCAAGTAACAGGACAGAATGGGTTCTATAGCCTTGGTCGGCAACTAGTCTACCGCAGAAAGCAATGGCAACCTACTGCGGGATAATCTTCTGCCCAGTCAGTCATGTCTCTTTCAAGACATGATCGCTTAAGCGTGTTTCGCGTATGGCACTTAACTGACTGATTGATAATTCTTTATCACAGAATTTGCAACAACTTTTCAATAAGTAAAAAAAATATCATTAAAATCGTATTAACCTTTGTATTGCTTATGATGGAGGGCATGTGGAAACTTAAATTAAATTTCAAAACCTTAAAGAAAATAGATTTACTTCTCATACTTTTTGTACATTATTTCTATTGCAAATACAAATAAAGTTATAAATTTTTTAAAGTGCACACGAACTTTATGGACACCCTATATAAAGTTCTTTTTTCAAATCATTCCTCCTTGTTAGTATTTGTTCTCTCACGTTTATGGATTGTTTGTTCCTTTTCTGCTCAGTTATTCTTGTCTTCTCTGCTCTTATCTTGCTGCCTTTGTCTTATTTCTTCCATTTCTCCAGAAATATAATGCATTTACAAAATACATTTAATTTCATTCATTACAGCAAAAGCATGATACACAGAGTTACCTAGGCAGGTATTGTATTATAATATGAAGACTATAGCTTCCTATATTGTTCAGTGAGGATTGAAGAACCAGTTGGATAAAATAAATAAAAATGGAAGAAAAGTATTTCACTTAGTTAAAGATGAATCAAAATAAATACCACAAAGGGAGATTTGAAATTATTACTTGAAACACAAAACGCTATAAATACAATACTTTCAAAATTCTCTTTTTTTTTTTGAGGGATGATATATCTTTTACAGTCGTTATATTTTTGTTTTCTATTTCCTGTTCGATATTTTCTTTTATATATTATGCTTGGTTGTGTGTACATTGTCCGGCTTTCCTATGTGTTTGTGCATTCATCTCTCTATAGATTGAGTTTTGTTTAAAATGTATAAGTTTTTTTTTATGTATATATTTCTATAAATGCCTATTTTGTGTAAATGGATCTGAGTGAGTTTTGTTTAACAGCATATCAACCTGTGGGTTATTTAATGCCAAAAAGGTAGAATTTTAAGGTATTCTTTTTTAATGTTTTGTTATTGTGAGAAGGCTGATTTAGATGAACATTTTTTATTTTAGAAAACTGAAAATGTCTTCTAGTTTTGTATTCAACAATGTATTGTTGCTAACAATTTTTCCTTAAAACATGTACAAGTTTTTTTTTTATGTATATATTTCTATAAATGTCTATTTATATAGTTTCACAGTGTTTTGACCCCAGTTTGAAGGTGAACTGTTTACCCATAGCTGGGACCCTAACAGGTGCTGCCACTCCGGCTCAGGGTGGACCTGGGAACAACAGCAATCAAAAGGTGGTTCCATGCTCCTCACAACCTCCCTATCAGAAGCCTTGCTGCCAGATGCAGTTTACAGTCATACCCAGGACCTCTCTAGTGTATGACACAGGTAGGTAATACAGTATTAATATGTAGATAATGCAGAGTGCTAAAGGTTAAGGAAAAAACAAGGTGTTGACTCAAACATCTGTATCCTCTAAAATAAAAATTAACTTAAGGCAGAAACCTATAATTAAATCCAGATTTTTATAAACCTGGATTTATAAAAATACCAAATTTTATTGTGCGCAGAAATAGGTGAACTGAACTAATGTTCTCATCTTTGTCACTTATCACAATGGATAACCAAAACTATTATCTCATGGCATAATAGCCTAGTATGTCAAAACATTGCTTCATAAATTTGGTAGTATAGTAATCGCAAGTTCAATCTGTGTGTGAGACAATGCAGACAGAGTAAGCAATAACAAAAACATTGTATGGTCATTGGCAAAAAGAGGGCTCCAAAATGCTAACTACAGGTCAGATAAACTAAAATAAAACAAAGAAATTTAAATGCCTGGAAAGTGTTCTGACAGTGGATAAAAAGTGCAATGTTGAGATCCAAAGATGCATTGGCATGGCCAAGTATGCGTTTCAAAAGCTGTCCAGAGTATTGAAAGACAGGAAAATCTCATTGGAAACAAAGAAAAGAATGCTGGATTGCCATGTGATATCTGTCCTTCTGTATGAAAGTGAATGTTGGACGATCTCATCAAAGATGAAGGAGAGGCTTGAGGCAGCAGAAATGTGGTTTTACAGAAGGATGCTGAGAATACCATAGACAGAGCACGTGTGCAACAATGAGGTGTTGGAAAGGATGTAAACAAGAAGACTGATACGAAATATCAGGAAGAGACAGTTGAGGTTTCTGGGATTCATGAGGAAAGAAGCCTTGGAGAATATAATACTCAGAGGAAAGCTGTGTGAGACCTACTTGATAGGCCTGAGCAAAAGAATGGTGGAGCAGAGTTTGGGAGAGATACCAAGAGGGAAAATATTGAAAGCAACGAGAGAGAGCCAAGTGGAACTCCATGATTGCTAATGTTCAGAAGGAACATGGCATATGAAAAAGAATTAAAAAGATCAATGTGAGGCCTAAATAGTGAAATGATATGATAAATGTGAAATGGAAGGCCTAAATAGTGAAATGATATGAGGCCTAAATAGTGAAATGATATGAGGCCTAAATAGTGAAATGATATGAGGCCTAAATAGTGAAATGATATGAGGCCTAAATAGTGAAATGATATGAGGCCTAAATAGTGAAATGATATGAGGCCTAAATAGTGAAATGATATGAGGCCTAAATAGTGAAATGATATCTGAATGATATGAGGCCTAAATAGTGAAATGATATCTGAATGATATGAGGCCTAAATAGTGAAAAAAGACAAATTGAAATAATTAAAAAAAGTAAATAAAAAGTTTGAAATTTGCTGAAAATTACCTGACTCAACAAACACCCAATGAAAGCCAGAGGGCACAATAGTCAAAACAATGCATAACAGAAAAGTTGATGACAGCAATTTTCAGGTAAACAATAACTTAAAAAATTAATGGATCTGTTTTTTAATCCAATATTATTAATTCAAATATTATTTTAAGTGGATACCCGCATTTGAAATAAATGTCCAATTTTTATTTGTAAGCGTTAAATTTGAGAACACTTAAGAAAATGTACTCCCCACCAGAGTTCAAGCTTGCATCCACCTTTGTAAGAGAAACCACCATTTGATTTGATAATTTAGACCACTCAGCAAGGTTCTAATTTTTATGGAAAGCACATTTCCTCATACAAACTATTTATCAAAAGCCCAGTTTCATACCCAAAAAGCGTTTTCTAAGAATTTAATGGATTTATTCTCAATCCGACATTGTCGGATTAAAAATAAATCATTAAAGTTATTTCATTTAATGCAGTTTGTTACATGCATATAATGACTTCCAGTATTTTGTTTCTCTTTGCCGGGCGTCTGATTTCATATTTTGGCATTATTAAAGTTTGTATAAAGATACGTGTTTAATAACATGTATAAATATTCAATAGATTCTTTTCAGGTTTGGTTTAGTTCGATGCAATTTTCCTTTTGTTATAATGGCCAAGGAAGCATCCAGAAGCTGAGTAGAGTATTGAAAGACAGGAAAATTTCACTAGAAACAAAGAGTAATAGATTGTCTGATCTTCAATATGGTAGCAAATGCTGGACAATCTCATCGAAGATGAAGGAAAGACTTGAAGCAACTGAAATGTGATTTTAAAGACTGAGTTTTGTTTAGCGATATATCAAGCTCTGTGGGTTATTTAATGCCAAAAATTGGGGTTTTAAGGTATTTTTTAATGTTCAGTTATAATGAGAAGGTTGATTGTCAGATTTTGATAAAAAATTAGTTTTTTGTTTTGTTTTGTTTATTTTATTTTAGAAAACTGAAGATGTCTTTTGGTTTTGTATTCAAAAAAGTATTACTGGTAATAATTTTTTTTTCTTTAAAAATGTATTGTTTGTAATATTTTTCCTTCAAAAACGTATATTTTTCCATGAAGTTTATTTTATATAATGTATTAACCCTAGTTTGGTGGTTAGCTTTTTACCCATAGCTGGGACCCTAAAAGGGTGCTACCACTTTGGATCAGGGTGGACCTGACCCAAAGAGGAGGTTTCATGTTCCTCACAACCTCCCAATTAGAGGCCTTGCTGCCAGATGCAGTTTAATGTCATACTCAGGACCAGTGATTTTATAGAAGGATGCTGAGGATACCATCGACCAAACATGTGATCAACGACAATGTTTTTGGAGAAAATAGAAATGAAAAGAAAATTAATAACATCAGGAAAAGATGCCTGAAGTTCCTGAGACATCTAATAAGGAAATAAGTCTTGGAGAATTTAACACTCACAGGTCAGAGGGAAGTGACAGGGGAAAGCAACACACAATATACTTGATGGGCTTTAGTAAATGGATGGCAAAGCAAGGTTTGGGTGGGTAACAGGAGAAGGCTTGTTAAGGAATAGGGAGATGTGGAGGGTTATAATCTAATTCTTAAAGGACACAGCACATAGAAGATTGTTATAAGATTTTTCAGAATTTCTTTCCCTTTCTAGAAATAAATTTTTTTCTACATGTAATTGTAAAATCCACCTTAAATAAATTTTATCAATTTATAAGCATGTGTTTTTAAGAAATTTAAAAAATCTATTTCCCTTTCCTCAAAAGGTAATCTTAAAGCAAACAGTGCAGTCCGTAAATCCAAATTTCCAAAATTTTGAAAATGTTCTAAATGATATGTTGGCTTCAGGTTAATAGGTTATTTTCCTTGTTAAATGTCTTAGGGACAGAAGCTGAGGGCATGTGTGGTAATCAGCAGCAGGGCTGATGGCCCTCTGCCAAGAACAATGGTTTGCCCTGACAAACTTTTCAAGTCAATATTAGAGCATTAATCTTTATCTGCAAAGCATCTCAATAATAAATCAAGCCTATTTACTTTAAGACATGGGACATTTGTGTTATCAAGTATTTTCCCTTTAATATTGATTAAAACTGCTTAACTATGAGCAATTATCAGCAAATCCTGCCGAAGAACCAAAGAATTGGCAGTGAATCGTTCTTGTAATGAAAAGGGAAAACAGGATGGGGACTCTTTGTGCATGTATGGGTGGTGTAATGGATAGCAGTCTGGAAGGAGAAACTGGAGGGCTGAGTTCAAATTCCAGTTATTTACATTCAGTTATATACAAATACTTGAAAAGTATGAATATTTTTTTCTCACTTCCATGGGTTAATTAGCAATGTAGACTGGATTCTGTAGCCTGGTTGGCAACCATTATAAAATCAGCCATCTTCTAGCAATCCCAGGCTAATGATGGGGATGCATTATCCCATGAAAATGGGAATGAAAAGAACATCTGTGTGTTTGTGGTATTCAATGCCTTGTTTCTGGGCAAAATGAATAAAAAAATAAATTTTCATGCTTCAGTGTGAAGACAGATTTTCTAAGCAAAGTTTATGTGTAGCAAAAGGTCAAGAGTATGATGCAATCAGTGAGGATTCACCTCACTATTCAATTGTAATGATTTTAGTGAGAGGGGCTTGCTAACCATTACACCATGTCGAGGTTCACAAATCAAGATAAAGAATAGAAGACTTTTAAGGCCAATCTTGATTTTTGCACAATATTGAAAAACGATTTGAGCATTAAATTGATATGCTGTTAAACAAATCAATCATGGGACTTTGGTAAAGTCATTAGTGGAACATTATTTATGTTAGGACTGTTGCCCTCATCTTTCTTACCATGTCTACAACGTTTCAGCTGTTGTATGCTGCCACCTTCAGGTATGAGGAATTTTGAACTGAAACCTTTATTTCAATCCCTAGGGTATATCATTCTCATTCCATGTGCAATGCCACTTCTAGTAGCCATGTCATTATCTCCTTTTAACACAACTCTCTAAACAAAATGTCAAACATGGCAATAAATTTACAGTATTTACATTATTCAGACTATTATCCTCATCTTTGTTGCCATTTGTATGACATCTCGGCCATTGTACACTCTGTAATTCTTTTATTTCTTCTTCTGTATACCCTGTCCTTTCATGACAAAGGCAATCATGGCTTTCCACATCTCCCTATCCATTGTAGATATATCACATAATGTCAGAATTTATGTAAACCTAGAATACTGTTGTCATATCTAATCAGGTGCCTCTGCTGTTCATCTCAGAGTTCTCAAGAGGCTCCAAAGAAGAATCTGTTATGTAATTGGGCCTGACCGGGCAGCTCAACTCCAGCTTTCTCTGTATATATATTTTTCATTTATAAATGAGTTATTACGTGATCTAAATTTCTACCATGAGTGGTGTCTTCAGGCAATTTTCAATAATGGATTTTACATGTTTTTTTGGGTTTTTTTTAAAGAACAGTCATGTAACAGTGTTTTTTATTTTTTTTGAACGCTCATGTGGCAGGGAATTTTTGAACGCACAATTTTTAAAATTACAAGGAATTATGTTTTCATCCATGGTTGTATGAACTTAATAGGTATATTTTTTAGTATGGTTACACTTAGTCATAATTTCTGTTCTTTCATTCAATAGTTCATGTTTTTTGGGGGGAATAGCATAATCGCTAACTTTTCTTCCTGGCACAGTCTACTCTACACACTTTGCTACAACTGTACCAGTAAGAAAAGCTAGAGATTATGCTACTCCCAAAAATTCTCTGCCACGTGAACATTAAAAAATAAAATAAACACTGTTACGTGAGCGTTCTTAAAAAAAAAAAAAGTAAAATCAGTTATTGAAAATTGCCTGAAGACACCAGTCATGGTAGAAACCTAGGTCACATAACAACTCAATTACAAATGCAAAATATTCAGAAGTTCTACAATACAATTGTATTGAACACTTTTTAATACAAACATGCATAGGTCTAATCTTATTATCAGAAACTAAGTAATTAAACAATATATATATATTGTTTAATTACTAATTATAGATAAAGTACTATATATATATAGTTTAATTAGTTATCTATATATATATATATATATATATATATATATATATATATATAAAACTAGCAGTAGAGCCCGGCATTGCTCGGGTGTAACAAAAGCTTTAAAACTAATCCATGGTCCTGGAGCTCAGACTCTTTGGACGTTTGCACAAAAGACTAAAAAGCAATAGTTGTTTCCAGTGAAAGCGAAACCGTAGACTGAAAGAAAAATGAATGGATATGAGTCAAATGTTGATTTCCTGGTATCGATATCAAATTTTCTGCATTATTTTAAGAACTGCAACCTTCAAACTTCTGAATATTGTTTCTTATATTTTTGTCTATGAGTGTATCAAATTTGATTAAAATCGGTCCCCTCCTATAACCCAATTTTTTCGATTATCAATTTCTGATATTTATCGGGGGTACCTTGACACAAAATCTAGCTAAGAACACTTGCAGATGCTTATAGTACAACTCTGTAAATTTTCAAGAAAATCAGTTCAGCCGTTTTGGAGTCTATAGGTAACGGATACGGATACACACACATACACACAGACAAAGTTCCATTTATAAATAAGTTTAGATCACCAGGAAGATTACCAACCAAGCTTACTGAGTTCGGCCTACCGTTTTCTACACTGAGGCAGTGTAGATTTCCTTCCTTGGCTCAGTTGCTCTCCAAAGCTAAATACACTTGCCCAGCGTAACTTTTTTTTCTCTTAAATGAACCCAAGTTGTGGGGTTAGTTATTCGCCCATAACTTGGACCCAAACAGATATGCTACTTAAAACCTCCAACCTCCTGATCAGAGTCCCTACTGCCACATCTTTTACATCATCTTACCCATGACTTAAAAAGTAAAATTTAAAAAATATCCTCAAAAATACGATAAAGAAACTCACAGAATATTCATCTTTAAAATAATTTTAAATATCAAAATGAACATTTATAAGCATGTGTGTGTGTGTGTGTGTATATATATATATATATATATATATCTTATTCATTCACTAATGAATTAGAACACTCAGCTATTAGCATGTGTATACATGATATATCACACACTAAATGTCTGCCTCCTTCTACTGAGCGCCCATAGCTCAGAGGTAGAATTGCTGACTGACACCAATTCGGTCGGGATTCAATCCGAGGTAAAAAGCAATCAGATGTCTAACCTCACTGATGAGCTGTGATACAGTGAAACAGATCTGTCTGCAGATGACTATATATATATATATATATATATATATATTTCATTGAATAATTTAGACAAGTTTTGTCTTTCTGTTATGTAAATTCTTTTCATCTCGTCTTATAAGCTTGATAACATTATCATTGAAAGAAAATCACAATATTTTTTATCCTATCTGAGCTTTTGGTTTACATAAGCCATTATCAAAGATGACAATTATATTACGATATATTAAACAGTTCACAGATGAACAATAATGACAGCCTGTTTTTGTTTCCATCGAAGATTTTCAAAGCAACAATGCACACGGGTGTACAGGACGCTGGAGGCGAAAATTGCACTTCAGCTCATGTCATCACACAAGACCACGCGAGAGAGAAAATTAGAAGAATTAATATAAAAAGCCATTGGGATAACCAATGGCTTCTGCTATCAATTATAGGCATTTAAGAATATTTGTGGAGATTTCGTAATTTATTTTGTTTAGGTTAGGTTTCAACTATTTTATGTATATAACTTTGAGAATTTTTAGTTTTTGTTTTCATGTTTAAGCATAGTTGTGTTTTCAATGAAGATTTTCCAGAATTGTCTATGTGGCCAGGCATGTTTTGAATGCCTAAAAATGTTATATTATTTGATAAAACATTCATCAATTAAAGAATTTTGATGATAAAAGGGTGGGACCTACATGCCAAAATACATGTAGTCAGGGTACAAGTTGCCATGAAAATACTTGTAGAAAAGACAGAAGTCACATTACATTGGTGAGAAAGTGACTGAAGATGGGTTGTCAAGTCAGGATTGATTATGTTGCAGATCCTCCTTCAGATTTTGTGAAGAACTTCAAGCTAAATGAAAAAGGATTTTTATTTTTACTAATATAAGAAATTGAAACAAAATTCCTAAATGTAATAAAATAAGAAAAAATACTTCTCCATGTTTAAAGTTTTTTTTTATCAAAATATTTTTTGGCAAAACATTAAAAATTTCTGATCTATGCAGATACAAGTTCTCTTATTTCGGATTATGAAGAAAGTATTATTCATTTCTAGAACTAGGTATTAATTAACAAATTAACTAAACGCTTTGATGAAATTGTCCAGCATTCACTCAGAGGGTTACAGTGAGAGACAAAACGTACAGTGAATGTTAAAGAGAAGATAAGAAATTGATGGAAATCAAAGAAATAGAAGATGGCAATTGTCGTTGCCTTTAAACTTTTAGAGACTGCTTATTTCCCTGATAACTACAAATGGTAGGAGTTCTACAAGCAGGAAGTGAGAGAAAAACTGTTAAGACAGAAGAGGTGGTTACATTTAATTACTTTGATGATAAAAGGGTGGGACCTAGATGCCAATCTAGTAGCATCCATAAATATATTTAGTTCCTTGTGCTGTGTCCCTTCAGTATGTAAGAGATCATAGCCCTCCTTCTTTCCCTATCCCTTGCTGCACTTAATATCCCTTCTCTTGTTACCACATTCAATCCTCACTCTCTCAACTGTTCAAGTCCGTCAGGTATGTTGTGCACTGCTTTCTCTTGTCTCTCTTTCCTTCTATCTTGTGAGCATCAGGTTTTCCAAGCCCACCTTCCTTATTACATATCCCACAAGCTTCAGCTGTCTTTTCCTGAAGTTAAGCATCATTTTCCTTTTCGTGTCCATCCTCTCCAAAGCCTTGTCATTGCTTATGTGCTCTATCAAGTCTTTCTTTCATCTCTGATGAAATTGTCCAGCATTAACTCAGGGGGTTACAGTGAGAGAAAACAAATGTACAGTGAATGTTAAAGAGAAGACAAGAAATTGATGGAAATCAAAGAAATAGAAGATGGCAATTGACATTGCCTTTGAACTTTTGGAGACTGCTTATTTCCCTGATAACTACAAATGGTAGGAGTTCCAGAAGCAGGAAGTGAGAGAAAAACTGTTAAGACAGACGAGGTGGTTACATTTAACTATTTTGATAATAAAAGGGTGAGACCTATATGCCAATCTAGTAGCATGCATAAATATATTTGGTTATGAAACCAGGGGAATAGGTTGTTAGAGCAGTTGCCATGGAAATACTTGTAGAAAAGACAGAGGGAAACCATGTCAGGATCAATTATATTTCAGATCCTTCTTTGGATTTTGTTAAGAATTTAAACAGCAGGAGTACCCAACCAAATATGGCAACAGTATTCAATGCATAGACAAATGGTAGATTTATAAATGTGAAAAATGGATTCTGATGAGAAAAATTTCCTGGACCAATATAGTGACCCATGTTTCCTAGTAGTAGATGCAGCTATAGATTCTATGTATGCTGATATATCAATTACACACACATATATATATATATATATGTATATGTGTGTGTGTGTATCTCCGTTAAGTTCCATGTATGATACACACTTGGATGATCATCTCAAAAGAGACATGACTGGCTGTCCAGAAGATTTTCTCGCAGTAGGTTGCCAACCAAGGGTACAGAACCTATTATTTAACCCATAGCTGAAGGGAGAAGAGATGGATTAATACTTTTCCCAAGGGTATTTGCACATAAGTGAATGCAATGAATTCAACTAAAATTCAAACTTGACTCCAATTTCTCATTCTGAGCCAATATCCACTATGCCACAATGCATATATATATATATATATATATATATATTGTTGGTATCAAAGATCCCTTGTCAAGAATATAACATCTCATTGCTTTTTTTTTCTTAATGTCAGCAAAAAATATCATCTTACGTTAGATAAGAAATCCTTATAAGTTGATTTTTTTATCGTTATTTGTGAAAGGTTCAGCTTACTTTTAAAAAATTAGGTGCCACTTTTAATTAAATTTTAATTTAATGTCAATTAAATAATTAGTATTTTAATTAAAAGATGGAATTTTTTTAAGTCTATTTTTTAATTATAAACATTCCTATAGTGTTATTTTGTCACGGTTGTTTTCAGAATACTGCATTAAAATGTTCTCTTTTTTGCATTTCTAGAAATCAAACTTCATCCGTTTTAATTTGACTGATTTAACATCTTTCTTCATATACATTTCTATACAATCTATATTAATCTTTTATTATATATATATATATATATATATTTATTTACATGAACCACATGCATCACTTGTGATATTTATCCATGTGTTTATATAATATACCTCATAATATTTATCCATATAAATGCAAAGGGTTATCAAAATCTTTATATGCAGAAGTGTCACTGTACTCACATCTATCCATATTTCACAAATATGTCTCTGTATTCATAAATCTATCCATATTTATTAAACTTTTTGTGGGGTAGGGATAGTTCCAGATAAATGTATCAGGATTTGTCTAGGTTTCATTTGTGATCATGTACACCACAAAGACTATAAGCTCTCCTATACAATTCCAAAGCTGCACTCTTCAGTCACTTCTGAAGCCCACCAGATCACTTTCCAATATCGTAACTTTGCATGGATCATTTTCTGAAAATGATATTCCAAGCCATATCTTAAATTTTATGCAGTCTATCATCTTGAATAAAATTTTCAATATAATTTTTTTTTCTATTGTTTAATACCATGAAAACTCTAAACGCTATTCAAAGTAACAACTTTACATTGAAATTCTGTTGAAAGTTTGCTCTTGGCATGCAAAAATATCCAAAAACACATTCAATAGCAGAATATGCCTTTAAAAAGCTAAGCAAACAGGATAATGTTATTTGGAATAACAAAAAGAGTTCTGAAATGCTGTGTAATATTAGTTCTCTTTTATGATAGTGAATGCTGGACAATTGTCTCAGATGAAGAGATTTGTCGCAACAGGAACATTCTACAGAAGGATACCAAGAATACCATGAACCAAACAGGTGACAAAGTTTTTGTAAAAATGGAAGCAAAAATAATACTTATTTTCTCACAGATGTAGAAAAGATTTGAAGCAAGAGAGATTGTGGTTTCTACAGAAAGCAATCCCCATGCCCACACCCAGTCATGTAACTGAGAATAATGAACTTTACATTTTTGACATCACTTCTGTGTATAGAAATAACCGCTGAAATAAGAAATGTTAAAATTATTTTTGCATCATTGTACGTTCTGAGTAAGACGTCATTAAAGTTATGAAGATTTTTGCCCAATTGTGCCTATATTTTTTTATTGTATTTTCTCAAACGTAGATGTAAATCAACAGAAATGTGGTTCTACAGAAGGATGCTGAAAATGCCATGAACAGAATACATTAGCACTGAAGTTTTAAAACAAAAAATTATATACGCTTGTACTTAGAAGTTGAAATTTCTAGGATGCAATGACAAAAGAAAGCTTGAAGAATTCGATACTCTCAAAACATATTGAAGGTAAGAATAAAACAATGAGTATTTTGCCTAACAAGCTCATATAAATGAAAGGCAGAACAGAGATAACAATGAGACAAACATTGAACTACAAAGGACAGGAAGTTGTGGAGAGCTATTATCATCCATGATCCAAATGGACATGACACACACAAGAATAAACATGTTTAAGTTTATGTACCTTACTATTCTTTTTGGGCATCCCTTGTATTTAACTCTTTAGCAAAATATAAGAAGATATAGAGACCCACGATCAATCATGTCCTGAGGGGAGACAATATAAGAACTCTTTAAACATTAATACTTAATATATTCTAAGTATACACCAGAAATTCAAAAGCATGTATAAAAAAAATATCCCTGCAAATTTATATTTGCTTTAACGTTTTTTTAATGAATACTTGTATTTGAGTAGATATTGTTTTTGATGTGCGTTGTGGTGCATTGGATATCGGCTCAGAACAAGAAATTGGGGAGCCGAGTTTGAATTCCAGCTGAATTCATTGCATTCACTTACTCATAAATACTCTTGGGAAAGGTATTAATCCGTCTATTCCTTCCAGTTATGGGTTAAATAACAGGACAGATTGGGTTCTATAGCCTTGGTCAGCAACCAGTCTACCACAGACAGCGATGGCAACCTACTACAGGATAATCTTCTGCCCAGTCATGTCTCTTTCGAGATATGATCGCCGCCCAAGCGTGTATCATGGGTGGCACTTAACTGACTGATTGACTGAATGTAATAGTTGAAATGATTAAGCCTTCCACTGGTCATAAAGTGGGGGATCGGTTTGATTGTTTTATGAAGTAATAAACTGGTCCCCTACTAATTACTACTTAATAATATAATACATCTTTTCTGCCTCTAGCTATGAGTCAAATAACAGGAAAGATTGGGTTCTATAGCCTTGGCTGGCAACCAGTCTACGCAGAAAGCAATGGCAACCTACTGCGAGATGATCTTCTGCACAGTTAGTCATGTCTCTTTCGAGACATGATCGCCCAAGCGTGTATCATGTGTGGCACTTAACTGACTGACTGACTGTTTCTTATAATTAAACAGTATATATCTACCTACTAGCCTGAATAATCAAAGAATCTTGTTAGAAAAAATATGCATCCTCTGGCAGGATTTGAACCTGCATTCCCCTAGGAGAAACCAACAATTGGTAAAACATCAGATCAATAAATGAAAGACAGTATTTACTCAAATACGTGACTTCATTAAAAGTAATGTTGAAACAAAAACTAGAAATATGTTTGAGTTGATCCCTTTCATAAAATTTTATGCTCTCACACCTATATCTATCTATCTGCTCTCACACCCTGATTGAGCATTCTGAAAGAATGGTAGACTTTGAAAAACAGTAGCTACTCTGGCATTTACGCATCATTCATTCAGCAATGAATTAGAACAATCTCAGCTATTGGGCATGTATAATGATAATATACATGCTAAAAAGTCTGCTTCCTTCTACCGAGCGCCCGTAGCTCAGAGGTAGAATTGCTGACTGACGCCAATTCGGTTGGGTTTCAATCCCGGGTAAAAAAAGCAATCGGCTGTCTAACCGTACTGATGAGCTGTGATACAGTGAAACAGATCAGTCAGTGAATGTGTGTGTGTGTGTGTGTGTGTATATATTTATCAGTAATAAATCCAGAAGAATTGGTAAATATTTTCAATGGATCCTAGTAATATTAGTTTAAATATTGAAACTGATCCAACAGAGAGCTCAATGTAAATATTATTTACAGAGCAGATACTTATTTCATATGTAAATTCAATATTTTACATTTAGGTAAATGTAAAACATCTAGCCGAGGTTGAATAAATTGGATTCTAAGAATCTCTAGAAATGGCTATTTCCTAAATGTAAAATATTGTTAGTGGGTTGTTTTGTTTTTATGGCATATCAACCTTGGCGAGTCATTTATTGCTGGTAAATACCTTTTTCTTTCAACAATTTATTGTTGTTTTTATAAGTTTTTGTGTCTAGTAATACTTTTTTCTTTTCGAGTATCAAGATTCATCGGGATTTGTTTTTAAGGGCAGAGTCCCCGAGTCCTACCCTTGTTATTTAACCCATAGCTGGATCGAAGTGATGGATTAATACCTTTCCCAAGGGTACCAGTGCTTAAGTGAATGCAGGGTATTCAACTGGAATTCCAACTCTGCTCACCGATTTCTCTTTCCGAGCCGATATCCACTGCACCACAATGCACATCCATCACTATATGCTTACAGCACCTGGTATTCCTATGCGGTCACCCATCTAATTACTGACCACACTCAATGTTGCTTAACTTTGGTGATCGAGCGAGAACCGGTGTATTCAATGTGATGGGCCGTAAGCCTGTAAAATATTGAATTTACATATGAAATATATATAACTTAAGTAAGTAGAGGGCATAATAGAAACTAGAAGATCATGTGTTTCTATGTGCCATACTTGTTCAGGAAGTTGGCGATCATGGCTATTTACCTCATTTATATTGTTTGAACTTTTGACCTCATCTTTGTTTTCTCATTCATGATGTTTTGGCCATTGTATGCTCCATTCTTCTTCAGGTGACTGGAATATTTAACTTGGTAGATTGTTATTGTCCCAGATGTCTTAGTTATCATTTAACCAAGTTTTTGTTTTGCCACTGCTGTAGACAAGTACTGAATTCACAACTCATTGGGTTAAGTCAATGTATCAAACCAGTGTTTTTATCTTCTGAGCTATGTGTCTGAGGGTTCAGTTCAAATTTCCAATAACTTGTAGGTCAGAGTATACAATGGCTGAAATGTTTTGAATATGGCAGCCAAAATTAGGGTAACAGTTCAAACAATGTAAATAATTACGATACCTCATCTCAGAAACAAAGACAAACATGACTTGCTACTCAAATTGTCTTTTTGTCATCTCATTATATAAGTAATGCACTGCTTTCCTCCATCTCTCTTGCAAGTCACATTTTTGAAGCGTTCTTTCTGTAATGAGGTTGTCTAGCATTCTCTGCCATATAAGGACTGAAGTGGAAAAAGGGTTACAAAGGATAGGAAGTTATTGAGATCCATGATCGCCTATCCTTAAGAAATAGTCCATAATGTAACAGGAGATCCATATCGCTATAATGTCCAAGAATAGATATAAATTTGTTAAAATTATGCTGTATTTAATTCTTGAAAAACCACCAATGCAATAATTCATAAAGTCAAATTCATAAAGTCAAATTCATAAAGTCAAATTCATAAAGTCAAATTCATAAAGTCAAATTCATAAAGTCAAATTCATAAAGTCAAATTCATAAAGTCAAATTCATAAAGTCAAATTCATAAAGTCAAATTCATAAAGTCAAATTGTCAATTGCCATCTTCTATCTACTGATTTCCATCTATCTCTTCTCCTTTCGACATCCTCTGTAACTTGTTTCTTTTATTATTCACTATAACCCCCTGCACCTCAGTGGCATTCCTGCCTTGCTTGGGGCAAATGATTTTAAAAAAAAAATTCTTTTGTAAACTGTTCTTATAATATTAAGTATGTTCAAAAGTTTTCAGCATTGACACTGCAACTCTGGCTAAGGTGGCTTCCAGGTTCAAGGCCTTGCTAAAAGGAAAGGCCTGGATTTAGTTCCAGGGTAGCATATGTTTTTGAATTCAGTAGTCCTACTAGACTGAGTGCCAAACACAGCCAGTTATCCCTGTCTGCCCTGTTATTTAAACCATAGCTGGAGAAGAGAGATTTTTACCTCTCACAAAGCTATGTGTGCGTAAACACAACAAACTTAAATAGAATTTAAAGTTGGCTTTCTAATTTCTCATTCCAAGTTTGCGACACAGAGATTCGAAGGCAAACTGGGATTGCAAAGGAAGCATTCCAGAAGTTGAGTAAAGTATTAACAAACAGGACAATTTTGCTAGAAACAATAAACAGAATACTGGATTGCTATGTGATGTCAGTTCTTCAATATGGCAGTGAATGCTGGACATTATCATCTAAGATGAAGAAAAAACTTGAAGCACCTGAAATGTGGTTCTACAGAAGGATGCTGTGGATATCATGGATTGTGCATGTGAGCGAAGATGAGGTTTCAGAAAGGATGGAAACAAAAAAGAAATTAATGAGCATCAGGAAGAGACAGCTGAAGTTTGTGGGACATACAATAAGGAAGGAGGGTTTGGAGAACCTGATAATAACAGGCCAGATAGAGGGAAAAAGAGACAGGGGAAAGCAGTGGATAACGTATTTGAAGAACATGATCAGGTGGATGACAGAATGAGGATTGCATGGTCTAACAGGAGAAACTGTGGTAAGAGCCACCAGGGATAGGGACATGTGGAAAGTCATGATCACCTACATCCTGAAAGGAAAGGGTACAAAGATTATACCAACTGTACATTCATGCAGAAAAAAAAAGAACAAAACACCACCTTGTATAAACATTTGAGAATGGCTTCAATCTACACTTTATAAACATAAAATTTATAACAGAATCTTTCTAATTTTTATTGCTGCAGAGAGGTGTATTGAATATCATTTTCTAATATTATAGACATCCTTTTTAATGATGTATCATGATCATCACTCGTGTTTAGAAGCAGTTATTTCATGGGTTAGCACCTCACCAGTTTCTGCTACATATTTGAGTTAAAAGCTGAAGATGTATTCATTCAATATATCTTAAGAAAATTAACCTGCTGTAAACCATCTCTGTAAGATTTGGAATGAATATTATTTTGACCTGTTTAGTCAAAATAAAATCCATTTTTCTGTCAATATTTGGTCAGCAAAATGTGCCAAAATAAGTATTGTCTGAATATCTTAGTTTCAGTTTTGCCCAGTGGATAAAAGCGTTAGTTGAAATAATCCAGTCACTTGAAACAAAGAATTGCGATTTCAATACCTGGCTACAGCAGAGGTGAACATAAATTTGAAGTTGACTTACTAAAGATAATTAACTGAAACTGAGATATCTGGGAAAAGGCATGGTATGTGGAACCAGAACAATCTACCCCCATAAACTAAAAGGGTTTAGTTTGAAATGCCAATGTTTATCCCCTTAAAAAGGCCAGAATGTACTATGACCAAAATGTCATGATTATGACAAAGAAAAATATCAGTCAGAATAGTAAAAGCAGTTTAAATAAAGTATATTCTTAATATGACTATTCGATTCTCTTTCATGGGCCAATTTTATCTGGTATTTCTAGGAAAGAGACAATTGTATGCGATATATATTTTTATGGGACAAACATAATGCTGTCAAAAGTTTTAAATAAGATTCACAATATATGTATTCACATATATATATATATATATATACACAATATATGTATTCATGTGATTTCTTTCAAGAGGTAATTTTAACTGCTATTCCTATAAAAAAAGAACAAATCTGTCAGTACAATTCATATTTTGAGTGTGAAAAATATCAATGCTGTCAAAAGTTTTAAATAAGATATATTTACAATATTATGACAGTATGACTTACTTTCAGGGGTTACTTTTATCGACTGTTTCTGTAAAGAAAAAAAAAAAAAAAATGAAATTCACTAAGATTGCTATTTCATGGAAAAATTACCATAACGTCAAAAGTCTTAAATAAGGTATAAAATCTTTCATTATAAACAAATGGTTATGCCTTATCAATCTTCCTATATGGCAATAAATGCTGGACAGAAGACTTGAGGTAAAAGAAATGTAGATGTATCAAAGAATGCTAAAATACTATGAACAAAGCTACTGAACAACAAAATTTTAAGAAAAATTGAAAAAATTAAGGACACTTGTACTTGGAATGTGCATTGTGGTGCAACAGATATCGGCTCAGAATGAGAAATTGGGAGCCGTTTGAATTCCTTGCATTCACTTTCGCACAAGTACCCTTGGGAAAGGTATTAATCCATCCCTTCCCTCCAGTTATGGGTTAAATAATAGGACAGAATGGGTTCTATAGCCTGGGCTGGCAACCAGTCTACCGCAGAAAGTAATGGCAACCTACTGTGAGAATTTTCTGCCCAGTCAGTCATGTCTCTTTCGAGATATGATTGCCAAAGTGTGTATCATGTATAGCACTTAACTGACTGACTGAATATAATAGTTGGAATCATGATTAAGGTTTCTTGTCACAAAGTGGGGGATCGGTTTTCTATTGTTATAAAGTAATAAACTGATCCCCTACTAATTACTACTTAATATAATACATCTCTTCTGCCTCTAGCTAGGAGTCAAATAACAGGACAGACTGGGTTCTATAGCCTTGGCTGGCAACCAGTCTACTGCAGAAAGCAATTGCAACCTACTGCAAGATAATCTGCTCAGTCAGTAATGTCTCTTTCGAGACATGATTGCCAAAAATGTGTATCGTGTATGGCACTTAACTGACTGACTGTACTTAAAATCAGGAAAAAACAGTTGAAGCTTATCGAATACATAATGAGAAATGCATGCACTCATGCACCCTTAAGAAAATTAATCCATCACATCTTCCTCCAGCTATGAGTTGAATAGCAGAACAGATTAGGTTCTATCGCCTTGGTTAGTGAACAGTCTACTGCAGAAAGAAATGACACCTACTGCAGGAAAATCTGCTTAGTTAGGCATGTGTTGAAAAAGACATGATCACTCAAGTGTGTATCATGCATGGCTCTTAACCGACTGAATAAGGAGTGAAGGCTTGCATGTCGAGCTACTCAATGATTTTCTAAGTGTAGCTTAGATGTGGCACAAGGCCAAAAGGAGCACCTACTGAAAATCACACTAACTACTCTGTCATAACTGTTTAAGCATGACCAGCCTACTAACGACATGGAAGTGCCCAAAGATTTTGTAAGTGTAGCTTAGATGTGGCAAAAGGCAAAAAGTATGAGTACCCAGTGAGGATGGAACTCACCAGATAGCATAATTGTTCCAGTATGCTAAGTTTGCTAACTATTACACAATGTTGAGAGGCACCAATGTGCCCAAAACTGAAAGTTTGGAGCACCCAGTGAGAATCTAATGACTCAGTTGTAGTTCTAGTGTGACAAGCTTGTTAACTATTACACCATGCCAAGGTGCCCTTGATAACTTTCCTGACTTATTCTATCATTCAAAAACAAACTATTTTGGACATGCATCATCTTTACAAGAGTCAGGTCAGATTGAAAAATGGAGTATTGCTGCCATATCTGAGCTGATGCTTCACAATCTTCACCTTCTACCTTTGATAGAGTTCAAAATTTTTACATGGTCATATCAGATATGACCTAGTCTCCATTTTGTTTTTTTTCACAGACCCAATGTTGCAGTCCTCTTGCTATATCCATGGAAAAGGTTCAGATGAACCCGCTTTCTTTTGTTACTCCTGCTCGAACTATTAGAGCTAGAAAAATCCATGTCACTTGCACATAGTAGAAACACCCTCATTGTCACAATGTTCAAAACACATGAATGAAGTTTCACTCATCTTTTTACAAAGAACCTCTATTGTAGAACAGGCTCCTGCATGGTTGCTTCCTTCAAAATAATCTTAATCTTGTGAACATAACATCAGCCCTTTCTGCCACCTTCTCTCTTACTCACATTACATAAACTATTCAGTAATTGTTTGAGTGGCTCTACAGCCATTCATTGGGCAAAGTTCAGTATAAAAATTTCATAAAACCAAAGTTTTATTTTTGAAACTTGTATTTTTTAGAAGTCACTTTTTGACAACCAGAAAAATTTTATTTACCCTGCAATAGATCAGGGGATAAAGTTTTTTATTTTAATTTTCTTATTTTAAAGAGTGTCATGTATTAATGTTGTATAATATTCATCATTACAAAGATAATACTTTATTACAACAGTCATTACTTTCTGAATTAATATTTTTAAGGAGTCATGTACTAATATATTGCATTTTATCATTATATGGGTCATTACTTTCTAAATGATTTTTTTTTTGCATCAATCAACACATCAAGAAATGTTTTTTTAATGTATTATGTACTAATATGTATAGTCATCATTACAAAGGTCTAACTTTATTACAAGGGTCATTACTTTCATAATTATTTTTCTTTATTTCAATCAACACATCAAGAAACATTTTTTTAAGTGTGTCATATACTTGGAAAGAAAACTACAAGACTCCCAAACAAGATAGGACTACAAATAAATTACAAGAAAACAATGTACGGTCATCAGCAAATGGAGGATCCCAAAATGCCAATTACAGGTTGGGGAAACTAAAATCAAGCAAGTACAAAAATTTAAGTACTTGGCAAATGTTCTAACAGAATACGGAAAGTGCGACACTGAGATCCGAAGTTGAACTGGAATAGCCAAGGACGCATTCCAGAAGCTGAGCAAAGTATTAAGAGACAGGAAAATTTCGCTAGAAACAAAGAAGAGAGTTCTGGATTGCTATGTCATGTCTGTCCTTCAATGTGGCAGTGAATGCTGGACAATATCATCAAAGATGAAGGAAAAACTTGAAGCAGCTGAAATGTGGTTCTACAGAAGGATACTGCAAATATCATAGATCGAGCATGTGAGCAATGATGAGGTTTTAGAAAGGATGGAAACAAAAAGAAAATTAATACTGAGCATTAGGAAGAGCCAGCTGAAGTTTTTCGGTCATGTGATGAGGAAGGAGGGCTTGAAGAATCTGATACTCAAAGGTCAGATAGAGAAAAAAAAAGAGAAATGGGAAAGCAGCAGATAACATATTTGAAGGGTCTGAGCAGGTGGATGGCAAAGTGGGGTTTGGGTGGGGTAACAGGAGAAAATGTGCTAAAAACCACTAGGGATAGAGAGACATAACAGGCCATGATTGCCTACATCCTGAAGAGATATGGCACATAAAAGATGTACTAGTATTTTGTATATTCATTACAAATGTTGGACTTTATTATAAAGATCATTACTTCATTACCTGGGTTAATTTTTTCTAAGTTATTTTTCTTTGCATCAATCAACACATCAAAAAAACGTTTTTTTAATGAGTCATGTAGTAATATGTTGTGAATTCATCATTACAAAGGTCTTACTTTATTATAAAGGTCATTACTTTCATGATTATTATCCTTTACTTCAATTAACACATCAAGAAACATTTTTTTAAGTGTGTCATGTACTACTAGTATGTCAAACATTTATTAGAAGGAGGATTGTACTTTATTACAAAGGTCATTATATAGGTCATTGCTTTCCAAATTATTTTCCTTTTCGTCAATCAACACATGATGAAACATTTTAATTTTCATCATGTACTAATATGCTGTATATTCATGGAATACTGTTGTCATATCTGGTCAAGCACCCCTGCTGTTCTCTCAGTGTTCTCAACAGGCTCCAAAGTAGAATCTCTAATGTGAGTGGTCCCAACCTGGCAGCTTGATTCAAGCCACTTTCTCATTGGCAGGATGTGGCTTCCCTCTGTCTCTTCTATAATTATCTTCATGGCTTCTACTCTGACAAACTTAGATCACTGGTGCCCCCCTCCACAAGAATTTACTCAGGCAACTAGACTGGCAACAAGCTCCCACCCTTTTACAGTTAGATCAACCAAATGGAGGTGACAATTCTACTTCAGCATCTTCTTTTCTCGTGCTTTCCACCTGTGAAATTTCTTTCCATCTACTTGCTTTCCAGATGGTTACAACCTCCAGGAATTTAAATGCAATGTCAATTCCCATCTCTTATGAACTTGACTCCAGTCCTTTCTACATCATCCTGTCTATCTTGTTCTTTTCCTTCCTCTCTACCTTTGCAACTGTCTTCACTCCTGTATTCACATCCTTCTCTTTCACCTCTTGTATCTGATTCATCTTTCTCTTCACTGTCCACCTGCCTAAAACTTTAACTCTTATGTAGCCCCCTGCACATCAGTGGCATTCCTGCTTTGCTTGGGTTGAAATGATTAAAAAAAAAATTACAATGTTGTACTTTATTACAAGGGTTATTACTTTCCAAATTATTTTCCTTTGCATCAATCAACACATCAAGAACCATTTTTTATTTCAATGTGTGTCATTTACTATTATGTTGTCTAATATTCATCATTACAAGGGTCGTACTTTATTACAAGTGTCATTGATCTTCATATTGAACTCGTTGGGAGGACACAACACTCACCAAATTATTTTCCTTTTCTTTGATCAACACAGCAAGAAACATTTATGACAACAGAACTTAGCTTAACCGTGAGAAACTTTTTGTCCCAACGTGTGGATCTATTTTTGCTTCAACTGAAGACCAAATGTTTAAAGAGATGGTATTCCAACAAAGAAATCCAAGAAAATTTAAATTACACAACCAAATTCTTTGTTAATTTTATTATTGATAGTTTTAACACTTGACATTTAGCAAGTGTAGTCTGGTCAAAGGCTCCATATATACAGCACTCACGAAAGCTCAAACTTGTTATATTAATAATACAATGCTTCCTAATCACAGTGAAAACCCTATTTTGTTTTATTTTTGAGGGGTACTATATTTCATATTTGCTTTATTCCAGTAAAGATGCATGGAAGAAACTATTTGAACACACCAAACAAAATCTAACAACGTGTACAGAGCATTTGATTAGGTTAGTATTCCTCTTCACTCCTCCTGCCTAAACTTTTACTCTTATGTAACTCCCCCTATGCATCATACTGTTTTGCTTAGGATGAAATGATTATAAATAAAAAAATAAAAGAAAACTGTCACTATGATCATATATTTTTATCTTGGGAGTTGTGGTGCAATGTATATCGGCTCGAAACGAGAAATCAGGGAGCCGAGTTTGAATTCCAGTTGAATTCCTTGCATTCACTTATGCACAAAAGCCCTTGGGAAAGTTATTAATCCATCCCTTCCCTCCAGTTATAGGTTAAATAATAGGACAGATTGGGCTCTATAGCCTTGGCTGGCAACCAGTCTACCGCAGAAAGTAATGGCAACCTACTGTGAGAATTTTCTGCCCAGTCAGTCATGTCTCTTTCGAGATATGATTGCCAAAGTGTGTATCATGTATAGCACGTAACTGACTGACTGAATATAATAGTTGGAATCATGATTAAGGCTTTTTCTGGTCATAAAGTGGGGGATCGTTTTTCTATTGTTATAAAGTAATAAACTGATCCCCTACTAAATACTGCTTAATATGTCTTCTGCCTCTAGCTATGAGTCAAATAACAGGACAGATTGGGTTGTATAGCCTTGGCTGGCAACCAGTCTACTGCAGAAAGCAATGGCAACCAACTGCAAGATAATCTGACCAGTCAGTTATGTCTCTTTTGAGACATGATCGCCAAAAACGTGTATGGCACTTAACTGACTGACTGTACTTAAAAATCACGATATTTCACATATGCTTTATTTCAGTAAATATGCATGGAGGTAACTATTTGGACACACCAAACAAAATCTAACAAAGTGTATAGAGCATTGATTAGTATGTTAATCTCATAGACCTTTACTCTTGGAGTGAGGTTTGTCCTCATTGGGTGCCTCGCACTAGTATCTTTGTGACAGGCTAAACTGATTTTTGCCAATAACCATGGAAACAAAATGCTAAATTGACCATCAAATTAATTTAAGTAACTTAATCTTTAAAATATATTAACAGAAAAATAGGACAAAGGCACTTTGGAATAATGAAAAATAACTTCTAAAATTATACTGGAATTGTTTCAAGAATAGGAAGATTCCACAGTGTTAGAAGTAGAATTTTGCATTATTTTTTATTTGATAAACGCTATGTTTTAGCTTGTGTTGCAGATATCCAAATGCATAGTGGATTTGTGAAAAATACCCCATAAAAGTTTTAAAAAAGCATTAAAAAATAGTAAAACTGTTAAAAACAAGGCAAGTATGCTGAACAGTCATGTACTCTCAATCCTATATTCTCACAAGGGAGATGTGGTCCTACAGAAGGATGCTGAGAATATTCAATGTTTTGGCTGTCATATACTCTGGCCTTCTTTGGGTGATATTGCCCAGTGGATAAAAGCATTGGTTGAGTAATTCAAAAAGCAACTTGACCAATAGAGTTGTTAGTTCAATCCCTGGTCACAATTGAAGAAACAAAAAACTTGGAGTGTTGCGTTAGTATATCCAATTGAGATATTCTAAAAAGGCATGGCATTAAGAATTAGAATAATTCACTAAAAGGGTTTGGTTAGAAATTTCCATGTATATCACCTAAAGAATTCAGGAATGTCAATGGCCAAAGCATTAAAAATATGACAAAGATGAGGACAATAGTAAATGTAAATACTTACAATACCTCATCTCAGACAAATTTCTAAGCTATGAAAGACAGGAAGTTGTGGAGAGCCATGATTGTCCGTGCAGTCAACACTGAACATATTTGCTTGGGTTCTCTTGCTATTCATCTTGAGGTTCTTGACAAAATCCAAAGAATATTCCGCAATGTAATCGTTTTTTTCATGGCAACTCAAATTCAGTCACTTTCTAGGTCCCACTCTTTTACCATTGAAATAGTCAAATGTAACCACCACTCCAAGTTTTTCTCGCACTTCCCGCCTGTGGAACTCCCTTCCATATCCTTGCTTCCCTGATAACTACAATCTCCAAAAATTTAAATTCAATGTTGATTACCCTTTTCTATCTTATTCCATTCATTCTTTTATCCTTTTTTCAAGGACCCCTGTACTCAGTCTTTTTTCCTCACTGTAACTCCCTGTGCACTAGTGGTGGTCTTGCTTGGGGTGAAATAGGTCACTGATACCCCCTCCATAAGAATTTCCTCATGCAACCAGACTGGCAACAAGGTCCAACCCTTTTACAGTTAAATTAACCAAATCTAGAAAACCATTCTACTTCCTCAGCTTCTTTTCTTGCACTTCCCGCCCGTGGAACTCCCTTCCATATACTTGCTTCTCTGATGGCTACAACCTCCTGGAATTTAAATATAAAATCCATGTTTCTTGTTCTTTTCCTCTCCCTCTACCTTCACAACTATCTTCACTCCTGTGTTCCAATCTTTCTCTTGCCTTCTGACACCCCCTGTAACTGGTTCATCTTTCTCTTCACTCTCCTCCTGCCTAAACTTTTACTCTTATGTAACCTCCCCCCTGTGCATCATGCTATTTTACTTGGGATGAAATGATTAAAAATAAAAAATAAATAAAAAGAAGAAAACTGTCACTATGATCATATATTTTTATATTGGAGTTGGGGTGCAATGGATATCGGCTCGGAACGAGAAATCGGGGAGCCAAGTTCAAATTCCAATAGAATTCCTTGCATCCACTTATGCGCAAATACCCTTAGAAAAGGGTATTAATCCATCCTTTCCCTCCAGTTATGGGTTAAATAACAGGACAGATCGGGTTCTCTAGTCTTGGCTGGCAACCAGTCTACTACAGAAAGTAATGGCAACCTACTGTGAGATAATTTTCTGCCCAGTCAGTCATATCTCTTTCGAGACATGATCACCCAAGTGTGTATCACATATGGCACTTCACTGACTGAATTTTTGAAATATGTTAACAGACAACAGAAAAATAGGACAAAGGTACTTTTTATAATGAAAAATGTCAAAAATGATGGAATTGTTTAAAGAAAATAGGAAGATTTCAGTGTTAGAAAAAGAATTTTCCATTATTTTTAATTTGATAAACATGTTTTAGCTTATGTTACAGAAATCCAAATGCATAGTGGATTTGTGAAAAATGCCCCGTAAAAGCTAAAATGCATTAAGAAACAGAAAAACTGTGAGAAACAAAGAAAAAAATACTGAACTGTCATGTAGCATCAATCCTATATTCTCACAAGGGAGATGTGGCTCTACAGAAGAATGCTGAGAATATTCAATGTTTTGGCTGTCATAAACTCTGGCCGTCTTCAGGTGATATATGTTGCACACATTGCCCAGTGGATAAAAGTGTTAAGTCAGTCAAAGAGCAACTGGGGTGAAATGATTAAAAAATAAAATATAAGAAAAAATAAAAATGAGGAAACGGTCACTTTGATCAGATATTTTTATATTGGAGAATTACTATAATGAGGGCAAGAGTATGTGCGCTGTGGTGCATTGGATATTGGCTCGGAACGAGAATTTGGGGAGCTGAGTTCTAATTCCAGCTTAATTCATTGCATTCACTTATGTGCAAATACCCTTGGGAAAGGTATTAATCCATCTATTCCCTCCAGTTATGGGTTAAATAACAGAACAGATTGGGTTCTATAGCCTTGGTCAGCAACCAGTCTACCACAGAAAGCAATGGCAACCTACTGTAGGATAATCTTCTGCCCAGTCAGTCATATCTCTGTCGAGACATGATCATTCAAAGCATGTATCACGTATGGCACTTAACTGGCTGATTGAAAATAATAGTTGGAAACATGATTAAGGCATCTACTGGGCATAAAGTGGGGGATCTGTTTTATATTGTTATGAAGTAATAAACTGATCCCTCACTAATTACTATGTAATAATATAATACATCTCTTCCCCCCTCTAGCTATGAGTCAAATAACAGGACAGATTGGGTTCTATAGCCTTGGTCGGCAACCAGTCTACCGCAGAAAGCAATGGCAACCTTCTGCAGGATAATCTTCTGCCCAGTCAGTCATGTCTCTTTCGAGACATGATTGCCCATGTATGGCACTTAACTGACTGATATTCAGAATATGACTATTTGAAAAATTTATCACTCTCACATTAAAGATAACATCAGTACCAAAAAATTAATTTGAGGTTTGGTCAAACCCTATAAAAAAATAAAAAACAGACAGAGCTCCAATTTCCTTGTCCCCCTTGTTTAGCACAGATTCTCTGGGGACTCCACCTAGGTGTGATTTGATACTCCTGCTTTCAATGCATTGCAGAGCTATTGGGTGTGTCTGAAGCATCCTCTTTCTCACTTTTTGGTGATGGGGAAAAGGGGTAGAGCTACCCTTGTTTATATCAGCCTGTTATATGGGTGAATTAAAGTCATAATAAGGCAGTCCAAATGAATCTAGTCACGCATTACAAACACAGGATTAGATGACAGAGATTTACTTAAAAATTGTTTATAGGGGCAGCTTTCCTGCAATAGACATTAATAACAAATTCTTAGCCTCTTTGTTTTTTTTCTCTTATGAAAGAAAAACAAAACAGAAAAAGTAATTTTTAAATACCAACACATGTAAACACCAGTCCCCGAAACAACCATTTTGCTTGTTTGCATTATTGCAATTGACAAGGGTTTACAGAGTGGGAGAAGGAGGGAAGGGTAATTGGAGTAGAAGCGACAGATGTAGTTCAACCAATGAATGCTGAGAATAACAGATAGAAAAGATTCAAGAATAGAAACAAGGACACTTAATTTTTTTTTTTTTTTTACAAAACATTCACCAAATACAAAGTGCAAGAGCCACTCAAGGTAGAGGGTTAATGTACGGTGTTGTACAAAGAGAGTGAAGGAGAGTTGGGGCTATGCAAGAAAGATAATAGTTAACTCTAGACTTAAAGTGGTAAAGATTTTATTAGGGAATAAGTTTTCAGGGTTCAGAGACGTTATAAGTATAGAGTTTAAACAGACATTAGAAGGAACCAGAAACAAGAAAGATTTAACTTCTACTCTTGTTCAAAAGATATTCACAATCAGAAAGAGAACTTAATTTTTGGGGACACCAGTTATATTTTTTTTTTATTTTTGTAACAATTTTACCTCAAGCAAGGCAATAAAGCTACTAAGACAAGGAGGTAATGAGTATAAAAGAACATGAATTAAAAATACAGAAGACTATGGATATTTCATTTAAATTTTTGAAGATAAAAATTGACTGAAAAGCAAAAAACTGAAGAGTTCCACAAGCAAAAAATAGGATTACAGAAACCTTAGCATAGAACTTATGCTTACATCTCGCTATTTCAATTGTAAAATAAGGAGATCTACCTGCCAATCTAGTCAGTCAGTTTAGTGCCATACGTGATACACGCTTGGGCAATCATGTCTCAAAAGAGACATGACTGACTAGGCAGAAGTTTATCCCACAGTAGGTTGCCATTGCTTTCAGCGGTAGACTGGTTGCCAGCCAAGGCTATAGAACCCAATCTGTCCTATTATTAACCCATAACTCGAAGAAAGAGATGGAGTAATACCTTTCCCAAGGGTATTTGCGCGTAAGTGAATGCAAGGAATTCAACTGGAATTCGACTTGGCTCCCTCATTTGTCGTTCTGAGCCAATGTGAAATTGTACTACAACAAACATGTCAGTCAGTTCAGTGCCATATATGAAACATACTTGGGTGATCATGTGTAAAAAGAGACATGACTGACGAGGCAGAAGATTATCTTGCAGTAGGTTGCTATTGCTTTCTGTGCTAGACCGGTTGCCAAGCAAGGCCATAGGACCCAATCTGTCCTGTTATTTAACCCATAACTGGAAGGAAGAGACAGATTAATACCTTTCCCAAGGGCAGTGCTTAATTTCACATAATTGAAGCACCAAAGAGGAAAGGTCGTCAGAACAATTATTTTGCATATAATTTTATAGTTATAGAACAGACATAGGGAAAATGTGTTACACTGAGATGCCAGATTAGAAGTAATAACATTGAAGATTATTCCTTACTAGCAGTATAGACCGGCATTGCTCGGGTGTAATGAAAGCTTTAAAACTAATCCATGGTCCTGGAGCTCAGACTCTTTGGACGTTGGCACAAAAGACCAGAAAGCAATAGTTGTTTCCAGTTAAAGCAAAACCGCAGACTGAAAGAAAAAATGAATGGATCTCAGTCAAGTTTTGATTTCCTGGTATCGATATCAAGTAAGTTTTTTTTGTCGTAAACTGAATTTTGAATGCTAAATAAGTTCTCTGAGTAAATGGTATCATGGCTGAGACTAAGAACTACAATTATACCTACTTAGAGCCAAACCCAAAGTGAATACTAAAATAAAAGGGTTGAAAAAAATACAGATATACAAGCAAATAATAAGCACAAACATCTTGCCTTTTATTTATATATATATATATATATATATATATATATATAAAAAAGGCAACTGTTAGACAAATGTATCTTCGAACTTTTGTTGAAATTGGCTGCTTTGCATGTCATCCGATTTTATGGTGCGTGCATATATGATTATGTATGAATATTTGTATGTGTTCGCCGAACATATGTATTTTTTCTTAAATTTTCTCTTTTAAGAGAGTGACCGTTATTTCCATTCATTTTTTAGGTCTTTGTGAATCTCATTTGTGAAAAATCCTTTGTTAAATAAAGACGGAAGCTGATGATGGTTTGCCTGAAATAGGCCCATACTTCCTATTCACCATGAGATAACGTGTCTGCATTAATTTTTCTTATATTTGCTCTATATGTATTTATATGCCTATATGTTTAGAGCTCTCTTAGAGAGTTATCCTACCACTGTATGTACAGGATACTCCTTTGGATTCTTCTATACCCACACTGCATGCTGAGATATATATATATATATATATATATAATTGATTTTCTGCACTATTGTAAGAACTGCAACCTTGAAACTTCTGAATATCATTTCTCATGTCTTTGTCTATGAGTGTATCAAATTTGATTAAAATCGGACCAATCCTTCTATAACCAGATTTTTTGATTATCGATTTGAGATTTATCGGGGGTACCTCAACGCAAAATCTAGCTAAGAACACTCACAGACGCTTATAGTACAACTGTGTAAATTTTCAAGAAAATCGGTTCAGCCGTTTTGGAGTGTATAGGTAATGGACACACACACAAAGTTCCATTCATAAATAACTTTAGATATGCTTATATTTCTGAGATTAAGTATTTTATTTATTGTTTTCTTTGATCATTTCACCCCAATTAAGGTAGGATCACTACTGGTGCACAGGGGGTTACAGTGAAAAATAAATAAAAAAAAAAAACACAAGGTATAGAAAGGATAAGAGATGGATGGGAATCAAGATGACAATTGACATTGCTTTTAAACTTTTGGAGATTGTTGCTATCAGGGAAGTTGGCAAATGTAAGGGAGTTCCACTAATGAGAATTGTGAGAAAAATGTACGAATAGAAGAGGTTTTCATTAAACTATTTTGACAGTTAAGGGGTGCTACCTAGATGCCAATCAACTAATTCATAATTACAAGTTCGTCAGAGCAGTTGCCATGAAAACACCTGTAGAAAAGAGAGGGAAGCCATATCACATTGGTGAGAAAGTGACTTAAGGCGAACTGCCAAGTTAGGATCGATTATATTGCATATCCTCCTTTGGATTTTGTCGAGAACCTCAAATAATGTGGCAAAATAAACTTAAAACAGCAACTGAATTGTAGCTCTCCCAGCTGGTATTCCAAGCAAGTCTTTCCTTCTCGAGCTCTGTCTCAAAATCTCACTGACAGCCAACTCAGCCAGCAACTGTGAACATTCTGATTTCCCCACCCCATGCTCACTGGAAAAAATTCATTGCTTTTATATCTGTCCATGTACCTATAATCCATTTGACATTTTTAGTGTATAAAAAAGTAATGCAAGTCCCCTGCCCCCCATTCTTTTACATTATCTGGCCGAGGATGGATTACGTCAGAGCAGTAAGTGCTTTTTCTTTTAACTTCATTTTAGCTGCAGTAGCTTTACACACTAAGCAAATACTGGCTCCCTTTTGGCAGGGACAAGGCAAGTCGCAAACAGTAGTCCCAGGTTGTATCTCGTGTCTACCACAAATAAACAGCAGGAGCACCTGGCCAGATATGGCAACAGAATCCAATGCATAGACTAATGGTAAATTTATAAATGTGCAAAATGGATGATGACAAGAAACATTCTTGGCCTGATAAAGTGACATAACCTTCCTAGTAGTAGGTTTAGCTGTAGATTTGATTTAGTCATTCCATTTGAGGTTGTTTGAGAGCATGAAGCCAAGGAGGCACAGTGTGTTGCTCTCTAGATGTGTCATCCATTCTGATGGTAGGCAGGGAAGTTTCTCTCTGGTGGTCACAAGAGAGCAGCTTTGTTTTGGAGGCATTAAAATTCATAAGGCATTTTCTATCTTAGTCAATCATAGATTGGAGGTCTTTTTGAAGGGCACAAGCCAGGTTAACTTTGTCAGCCATGACAGATATTCTATTGAGATGGGAGAAAATGGTGGTGTCATTTGCATCAATGCCTACTTGGGAACTAGTTATATAGGGAAGATCATTGAAGCTATTTACATTTGCATTGTTTGGACTGTTGTCCTCATCTTTGTTTCTATATTCACAATGATTTGGTCATATGCACTGATCATATTCTGGTGATAGAAAATTGAATTGAACCCTTTATTTTAATTACTGTTGTAGATTGTTCTCATTCCATGTGTCACACACACTTCAAGATGTCTTAGTTTTCTTTATCTCAACTCCCTAAGTTTTTTTGTTCACCACTATTGTAATCTCATCTCACTGAATCCAACCAATGCTTTTATCCACTGTGGTAAATGTATATAAATTATTCTTTGTAGCTTATCAAGATTTATAAATACATAGCAGAAGCATCAGACTAGATGTGACAGCAATATTTAATGTATGGATAAATGAGATTTTAAAGATATTGTCTAATACTTAATGCCACATAAGAGATTTAACTATATTACAAGCACACTTTGATTCTTGTGAAAATGTTTTTTTTTTACATACTTGGCCTTTTTTTTTTTTTAGTAGAAAACTGACTTAGCTTTGTTGAATAAACACTGTCTGGTTTTTCACAGAAAATGAATTTGAAAGTTTTGATAAATTGTTAATTTTCTGGGACCAGATTTTTTGCTCTTTGGTGACATTATGATGAGGCCAATTGTACTCTCCAAAGTACTTAGCATAGAAACAATTTATATTATTTACAATAGTAGATCTCAGCTCTCCAATTTTTCATTCCGAGCCAATATCCATTGCACCACAATGCACATTCATCTATTCATAGAAATATATCGTAAAATTCTTGTTAGTATTAAATAATCCACTCTAGGAAGTGTTTTAACAGGAGATGGAAAGTGCGACACAAAGATTCAAAGATGAACTGTCATGGCAAAGGACGCGTTCCAGAAGCTGAGTAAAGTACTAAGACACAGGAAAATTTCACTAGAAACTAAGAAGAGAGTGCTAGATTGCTATGTGATATCAGTTTTTCAATACGGCAGTGAATGCTGGACAATATCATCGAAGATGGGGAAAAAAATTTGTAGCAGCGGAAATGTGGTTCTACACAAGGATGCTGCAAATATCATGGACCAAGCATGTGAGCAATGATGAAGTGTTGGAAAGAATGGTAATGAAAAGAAAAATAATATTGAGCATCAGGAAGAGACAGTTGAAGTTCTTGGGACATGCAATGAGGAAGGAGGGCTTGGAGAACCTGATACTGACAGGCCAGATAAAAGGAAAAAGAGAGAGGAAGGCAGTGAATAACATATTTGAAGGACCTGATCAGGTGGATGACGGAATGTGGGTTGCATGGAGTAACAAGAGAAAATATACTAAGAGCCACCAGGGATAGGGAGTTGTGGAAAGCCATGATCGCTTATGTCCTGAAGGGACAGGGCACATAGAAGAGGTTGCTCAACCATAGAAAACAAACTGAACTAATTGCTAGGTTAGAGTTTGGATCCTTTAGGGAACTTGTTAACCAGCATAACTTCAAAAATAATTTGGGATGTAGTGCAATATCTTGGGCAAATACTACAGGCATAAAGATTGCTTCTATGTTGATGGTATCAAGATGAATACAAAGAATTACTGTAAGTTCTCAAAGATTTCTGACTGGTCAACAGCTCGTCGAAGAAGCTTTAAGCTAAAGCACATATTCAGGCAAGACAGTGCAACTTCATATCCTACAAGGCTGACTGAATAGGACAGATTGGGTTCTATAGCCTTGAGTAGTAACCAATCTACCTAAAAAAAAAATTTGTGCAGGGACTACACCACTACCTGTAAAAAAGTCAAGTTACAGAATCATCAACAACCTCACCCTCATCAATGGTGAGTGGTTGTGAATGACCTATATTCCACCAAGAGCAATGTGGTTAGGTCACATGAATAGAACAAGTTTTCTTTGTAAGAAATCAGTCTGTAGATTAGGATTCATTCATGTATTTTTGTAAAATGGGGTTTTTGCTAAACCTGTCTGCATCTCTTTCACTAACATACGCGGCATCCGCACCAACTTCCCCAGCGTAGATTCTTTCCTCCATAATAACTCACCTGATATATTAGCCCTATGTGAAACTAATCTTAACCCTTTTATCCCCTCATCTGAGTTCTGCGTTCCTGGCTACCTTCCCCTCTTCAGGAAGGACTTCAATGTTCATATGCATGGGCTTGGTGTCTATGTCAGCGAACACCTTCCTTTAGCTAGGGTGTCATCTTTTGAATCCCCAGATCATTCTTTCATGTGCTTCCGCCTCTCACTTCTCAGCTCGATTAGCTATCTCTTCTTTCTCTACCGCTCTCCTTCCTCCCCTGACTGTTCGTTACTTGACATCATTTCTGATAATATTGACAAAGCCATTTCTACCCATCCCTCTGCCCATGTATTCGTGTTTGGTGACTTTAACGCCCACCACACCAAGTGGCTGAAGAACGCTGTCACTGACGCTGCTGGTGTCCACACCATGAACTTTTCAATCACCCAATCCCTTACGCAAGTAGTGGACTTCCCCACGCGTTTCTCCGACAACCCTAACGGAAGGGACTCACTTCTAGACCTCTGCTTCACTTCCATCCCAGACTCTTGCACTACCAGACAACTCTGCCCACCTGGAAACTCTGACCACACTGTAGTGTCCGTTAATATTTCACTCCACTCCCGCCCGACCCATGAAACACAGACAAGTAGAATATCCTACTGCTATCAAAGAGCAGACTGGTTTTCGTTCCGAGACTTCCTCTGTGACATCCCTTGGAACAACGTCTTTAGTCTTCCCATCGAAGAATGTGCATCCGAGGTCTCCTCCTGGGTTAAGGCTGGCATCGATGCCTTCATCCCTGCTAGGAAATTCCAGCTTAAATCTCATTCGTCTCCATGGTTCTCACCTGCTTGCTCGGCTGCCATTGCCCACTGGAATCATTTCTTCCGACTATCGTAACTATGCGTCGGAACAAAACAGGCGCCTTTTCACTTCAGCTCATAATAAGTGTAAAAGGATACTTAACGAAGCTAAGATGTTTGCTGCCAGAATGAAGCAACGCATAGCATGCTCTAAATTCGGCTCTAAAGACTACTGGCGACTCTGTAAAAGAGTACTTAACAAGAGCAAGTCTACAATACCCCCGCTAATCAACAAATTTGAGGTCCTCACCTCCCCAGCAGATAAGGCTGAATGTTTTGCCCGCAGATTCTCGAACAATTCGAGTCTGGACTCATCTGGAGTTTTTACACCCGACTTCTCACCTAGAACCGAGGCACAACTGAATGATGTCCACATTACACCTTCGCTTGTCTCTAAGATAATCTTAAAACTTGACCCTCACAAAGTGAGTGGTGGTGACGGAATCCCAACCATAGTCTTAAAGAAATGTGCCCCTGAACTCTCCTCTATCCTTTCTAAGCTCTACAACCTCTGCCTATCTGCTTCCTGCTTCCCTGCCTGTTGGAAATCTTCCTCTATAGTTACTATATTGAAAAACACTGGAGAACCCTCTGACCCTGCAAATTACCGCCCTATCAGCCTTCTTCCGATCTTTGGCAAAGTGTTCGAAGCCATTATCAACGCCGAGGTGGTTCAGCATCTCACAACACACAGGCTCCTCTCGGACAAGCAATATGGTTTCCGCTTCACCAGGTCTACTGCTGATATGCTAACGACCATCACCGAGTACATATACCAGGCACTCGACAGGAATGGCGAAGCTCGAACCGTTGCATTGGATATATCTAAGGCGTTCGACAGAGTTTGGCATGCTGGCCTTCTATGTAAACTGCGGAGCTATGGTATAACTGGACATTTGTTTGAACTAATCCAGTCATTCCTCTCTAACCGCACAATGAAAGTGGTATTAAATGGACATGCCTCTCAGAACTACCATACAAACGCAGGTGTCCCCCAAGGCTCCATCTTAGGTCCTACACTCTTCTTGATATATATTAATGATCTCCCTGATTCCATAAGAACCCAAATAGGTTTGTACGCCGATGACACCACAGTTTACTCTCGCCTCCAGCAAAAATCTGGTGTAGGCGTCAAAGCTAAACTCACAGCCGAGATTGAAAAAGACCTCCAATCCATATTGGACTGGGGTAAGAAATGGCTAGTAAATTTTAATGCTTCTAAAACGAAGCTACTCTCAATTAGCCATCATCGACAATCTCACCTACCTCCCATTAGCATGGACCAGGCTTGCCTCCCAGAGAGTAAAACACTACGCCTCCTTGGTCTCACACTTTCAGCGGACCTCAAATGGAATGACTATATCGAATCCATTGCTAAATCCGCTGCTATGAAAGTCGGTTCTCTGTGTAGGGCCCGGAAGTTTTTTCCGTCTAAATCTATCCTGCACATTTACAAATCTACCATCCGCCCATGCATTGAATACTGCTGCCATATCTGGTCGGGTGCCCCTGCTGTTCTCCTCGGGCTTCTCGATAAGGTTCAGAGGAGGGTCTGTAATGTGATAGATACCGACTTGGCAGACCGCCTGCAGTCTCTCTCCCACCGGCGAGACATGGCTTCCCTGTGTCTCTTCTATAAATACTTTCACGGCTTCTGCTCCGATGAACTTAGATCACTGGTGCCCCCTAAATACGAATTTGAACGAGATACTAGATTAGCAACTAGATCCCACCCTTTTACAGTGAAACCGATAAAATGCAGCCGTAACTTCTACTCCAACAGTTTCTTTCCTTGCACTTCCCGACTGTGGAATTCTCTTCCAAACAATTGCTTCCCCGATGGCTACAATCTCCAGGAGTTTAAATGTAAGGTCAATACACACCTCCTAACACACTAACCTGCTCCCATTCTATCAAGCACTCTTCCCATCTGCCCGACCCTCATCCTCGCTATCCTTACTCATCTGTCACCTTTCTCCTGACATTCCCTATGTCTATCCACTCCTTCTCTTTACCTTCCCCTATGTAGCCCCATGCGCAATAGTGGCAGTGGAATGCCTTGCTTGGGGTGAGATGATTAAAAAAAAAAAAAAAAAAGGTGAATGTATTCTGGTAATTTTATTTTAATTTCATTGTCGATAAAACATTTTCAAAAATGTATTGCTGGCATTCTTACTATAGAAATTTTTATACTTTCATAGTGTGCTGACCTCAGTTTAGGGTTTAATTCCTTGCTCATATCTTTAATACTAACAAGTGCCACCACTCTGAATCAAGGTGAACCCAGGGACAACAGCAATTAAGAGGCAATTCCACACTCTTCAAAACCTCCTTATCAGAGGCCTTGCTGTCAGATGTTTATTGTCATACTCAGGACGGATCAGCAAGCAGGCCCAACCAATGTAGCTTTATATTAGTAGCGGTCTATTATAAAGAGAAGTAAATAATTATAACCTTTATATATATATATATATATATATACAAAAAAATTCTCAAATATGAGAAACAGCATCTGGTTCTTATTTGGTGTTTGAGAAACAAGACTGTAAAAGAAAGTAAAATTGTGAGTTTTGGGTCAGATGTTGATCAAATATTTAAGAAAGTAAAATGTATATAGTCTTTCTTGTAAATGGTTTTATAAATGTGTGTAATGTGCATCCAAAAACCAACAAAAAGTGTCTAGGGATTTCCTTACCTAGAAATTTTGTTGAGTGCAAAAAAAAAAAAAAATGCTACTATTATGACCTGAAAAAGGAAAAAAATATGAAATTTTCATTGACACATGTGTTAACAACCTGTCTGTGTAAACAGCTTGTCTGATAGCGAAAGTGACACATTTGTATATGTGTGCAGAGGAAAAAAGTGGGGTCGATTCTCAGTTTAGAATTGAATTAATGATAGCTATAATTGTTATATTTTATTATAATTATTTCTGAGGTTATAATTTTTACTTTTTAAAAACAACAATCCCTTGTTTCCTGTTTAAGATTGGGTTTCCGATTCCTTTCAAAGCTAACTTTAGCACTATACTTCTAAGATCTTTGCCTGAACTCTGAAATGTGATTTATGTTTCATTTTTCTCAATATAAGTAGATAAGATTGCCTATGAACCGGTTCACACTCCTCCTCAGTTTTGCTTCCTATTAATGATTGGATTTTCTGTTCTTTCTAAAGTCTAATTCACGCAGTAAGACACATAAGAAAAGCATTTTAGACAGAGGAAGATTTGTTCAGAGACAAAGTCAAGCACCATACATGATACATGCTTTGGGTGATCATGTCTCTTTCAAGACATGACTTTTTTTCTTGTTCCTTGATAGGCTGGGATACAAATCTGAAAATGCATTCACTCAGTCAAGTGACATATGCGATATACACTTTTGGCGATCATGTCTCAAAAGAGACATAACAGTGGGCAGAAGATTATTCTGCAGTAAGTTGCCACTGCTTTCTGCAGTAGACCGGTTACCAGCCAAGGCTATAGAACCCAATCTGTCCTGTTATTTAACCCATAACTGGAGGGAAGAGACAGATTAATACCTTTCCCAAGGGTATTTTTGCGAAAGTGGATGCAAGGAATTCAACTGGAATTTGAACTCAGCTCCGTGTCGATATCCACAGCACCGCAACACACAAAGAATACTAGACTGTTATGTGATAACTGTTCTATAAAGAAGTGAATGCTAGACAATACTCAAAGTAACAGAATTGTGGTTCTACACAAGAATGCTGAGGATACTATGGACCAAACACGTGCAATAATGAGGTTCTGGAGAGGATGCAAACAACAAAGAAACATACTTGGCATCAGGAAAAGACAACTAAGGTTTTCGAGAGACGTAGTGAGGAAGGAGGGTTTGGAGAACCTAATACTCACAGGATGAACAAAAGAAAAAGACAGGAGAAAGTAGCATGAGACCTACATGGACTTGAGCACGTGGATGGTGGAGCAGGGGTTGGAAGAGATACCAAGTGGAAAAATGTTAAGAGCGACAAAGGAGAGGGACAAGTGAAAATCCATAATGACCTACATTCTTAAAAAGCATTGTAGATAAAGAAGCCCCTTGGATATTCATAACATTACTGAATTGCTTGGGAGGGAGGGAATTGATTAAAAAAATAATTACTGCTCAGAAATTGATTTTCAATTACTTCTTCACCCAACTTAAATTTTTCTATTTATGATGTATATTTAAAAGCAGGGGAAGAGACAAGGTCATGCCTTTTCCAAGTGCATTAGTGTGAATGTGAGAGCAACAGACCAGACTAAAAATTCAAGTCAGCTTGCTAATTCCACTTTCCATATTGTTAGTCATTAGACCTTTAACATGTTCAATCATTGTAAGGCCATACAATCTACTTTAAGAAAAAGCCAAAGATGCAAGTTACAATTTGGAGATGTCAACAAGCAAATCCCAGATCCAGATATCCCATGACTCGGAGTCATAGTGGCACTACATGCGGTGCAGTAGAAATTACATTTCCTTTGCACAACAAACAGAGAGCCCAACTCCTCTCCAGGATGGCTTGAATTTGTTTTGATTTTTCTTTTTCCTAGATCAGTTGTCACCCAAGGCTATAGAACCCCCACTTCCTTACTATTTACCCATAGCTGTGGGAAGAGATGGATCCATACCTTTTCCAATGGTATTAGCGTCTGTGAATGAAATGAACTCAAATAGAATTTGAACTCAGCTCTCTAATTTCTCAATATGAACTATCAGTTACTTCAAATGTGCCCCATAAATAACAAGCAGAACTTTAAATATCTGGAAAGTGCTTTAACAGCAGTTGAAAAATATAAAATTTGAACATGCACCAGATTATGCCAAAAGCTAAGCAAATTGTTGAAAGACAGAAAAATTATATTGTTTACATTGTTCAAACTTGTCATTGTACACTCTGACCTTCAAGTGATTGGAATTTCAAACTGAACCCTATTTTATTCAGTGTTAGATTGTTCTAGTTCCATGAGTCATGCCTCTTCCAGATATCTCAGTATTAGTTATCTCCCTTTAAGTTTTTGTTCATCTCTGCTGTCGCCAAGTTTTGAACTCAACTCTTTTGGTCAAGTCCTCTAGATATACCCAATTCTCTTATCCATTGAGGCATGTGTCCTTGGGGACATGAATATGCCAACAAAAATGAGGACAACAGTTAAAACAATGTAAATAGTGTAAATAATTACAATACCTCATCTCAGATGTATAAACAAATACAAAAATTACATAAAATGAAGAAAAGTGTGCCAGATATCCATGCAATGTCCATCTTACATGACAATGCTGGACAATCTTGGCACAGATGAAAGCAAAAGAGACTTGATTCTACAGAATGATCTTGAGAATTCCTTGAACAGAATGAGTATACAATGTGGAAGTCTCAAACATGGCAACAGAAAGAACTTGTTCAGAATTGTGAGGAAAAGAGGATTAGAAAACTTAACCTTCACAGGGCATATTGAGGGCAAGAGAGAGGGAAAGGCTGCAAGCCAAGTACCTGACAAGCTTGTGTGAAGGGATGGCAGAATATCAGGGAAGCTTTATTGAACAAAGAATAACTTCTAAGAGCTCAACAGATTGTTTTGGAGAGCCATGATTATCTATGTCCTGAAATGACACAGCACATAGATACAATATTAGATATTGTATTATATAATATGTATTATGACTAATTCCATCATTTTGTATATTACATTTTCTCTTTCAATGCTTTAATGTTGTATTTACACATTCCCCTATGAGGATAGATTGTGGCACGAGAACATTTAGCTTTAATTTACATACATTTGTGTAAGGAGGTGTAAGAATGGTTGCATTTCATCAGCTATAAATATCGAAGCATGCCTAATGACCTGACCATACCTGTCTTCATGTCATGAGGAGGTACTATTTGGTAGGTTAATCTCCAGTAACTAAAAATTAGTTAATTGCACCTGTCTTGCTTGAACAACAGATTCTGTAATAATTGGAACAAGAATATCCTGTCTCAAACAATCGATGCAAATGGATTTGAATTTGACTTTTTTTTTCTTGTTCCTTTATAGGCTGGGATACAAATCTGAAAATGCACTCAGTCAAGTGACATATGCGATATACACTTTTGGCGATCATGTCTCAAAAGAGACATGACTGAGTGGGCAGAAGATTATCATGCAGTAGGTTGCTTTGCTTCCTGCAGTAGACTGGTTACCAGCCAAGGCTATAGGACTCAATCTGTCCTGTTATTTGACTCATAACTAGAGGCAGAAGAGATGTATTATATTATTAAGTAGTAATTAGTGGGGGATCATTACTTTATAACAATAGAAAACCGATCCCCCACTTGATGACCAGCAGAATCCTTAATCATGATTCCAACTATTATATTCAGTCAGTCACTTAAGTACCATACGTGATACATGCCTTTGGTGAACATGTCTCGAAAGAGACATGACTGACTGAGCAGAAGATTATCCTGCAGTAGGTTGCCATTACTTTCTGCAGTAGACTGGTTGCTAGCCAAGGCTTTAGAACCCAATCTGTCCTGTTATTTAACCCATAGCTAGAGGGAAGAGACAAATTAATACTTTTCCTAAAGGTATTTGTGTGCAAATGCACTAGTCTGTCTATTTGGAATATAAGGAAATAATGGCAATCACAAAAGGCAATAATGACATCCCAAAATTTCCAAGAATGTGTTCTATGAAGGCAATTATTCTTTAGGAAACTATTCTGCTTATTTTCTTCTCAGTCTTGAGTTTGAGTTTTGTTTAATGGCATATCAACCTCTGTGGGTTATTTAATGCCGAAAGAGTGGGGTCTTACGGTGGTTTTTTCTTTTTTTTTTTTTGGTTATAGAGGAAAAAAGAGATAGGGGAAAGCAACAGATAGCATATCTGAAGGACCTAATCAGGTGGATGACAGAACGAGGATTGCACGGTGTAACAGAAGGCGTACTCAGAACCACCGAGGATAGGAAAGCGTGGAAAGCCATGATCGCCTACATCCTGAAGGGACAGGGAACATAGAAGTGAGAAGGCTAATCCAGTCAGATTTTAATGAAAATTTTTTTAATTTTAGAAAACTGAAAACATCTTCCAGTTTTATATTCTCTCAATCTTGGAATGGAAACAAATCGCTTTATAGTATCAAAGAAAGCATTTTCGTAATTTAATCATTTCACGTTCATGTGGAGAGCCATATCATCTACGTCATATTGGGCAATAGCTATTCACAGATAAAAAAAAATGTGGAGATCCAAGATCAGTTAGGTTCTGAGAGGACATGGCAATCAACAAAAAAAAAAATGGAATCTGTGGAGAGCTGCAATTGTCTACAACCTGATGGGACATGGCAATTCACATATAAGAAAAAGAAATTTGTAGAGAGCAAAGACCGACTAGATTCTGATGGGATGGGCAAGTTAAAAAATAAAATAAAGGAATCTGTGGAGAGGCATGATTACTTAACATCCTGATGAGACATGTCATTTTTTTTTCTAGCTGTAGATAAGTCGCAGGCTCAACTTGTTTCTTTAGCTTTAAGTTGCTGCCAGTCTAAGAAATGGAAACCTGACTTCCAAGATGTGGAGAAGGCAATGATAAACCACTCCATTATTTACAAGAAGTTACAATTAATATAAGAAAAGGATTCTCTAGAGAGTCAAGATTGACTACCTCCTAAAAAGACACAGCATTTAAAAGCCAAGAAGTTATTGTCAGAGAAAGTGAAATTAGTGAAACTTTCAAATAAGTCTATAGCATTCATTTTCGTACCAATACAAAAAGAAAAAATGATTTCATCTTTCATCCTTCTAACTTTAGACTAAATAGCAAAGTACACTTTAACCTCTATAGCCTTGGATGGAATGGAGTATTTTTCCAATTCACATGAGAAAATATATGGAGAGCCATAATCATCTATGTTCTAAAGGGATATGGGATTAAAAAATATTTCAGCTCAGTCATCCAGGGAAACATTTGTCAAATTGATATGGACCTTATTTACAGATTTATTGAAATCTTATATTATGTTGAGGCTAACTTCAGCACACCTCGACGCCAAAATAAATTGTCAAAAAGAATTAAAGAAATAAAAGGGAAGACAAATCCATTTGACAACAGAAAAGCGTAAATTTAGAGAAAGAAAATGTGATTGAATGAAACATTGATAGCGGATGTAACATGAGATTGTCCATTGATTGAATCAAGGGATTTTATAAGTAGCGTGTATTTTATCCACTCAACATTTGATTTGATTGTCTCCAATTTGCCAAAGAGAGGATTAAATAGAGATAATTCATGTGTTGGTGCCTCTTGGGTTTCGATACAGTGTGCACTGTCTTCATCAGAATATGAAGTGGGGAGAAAAACAGCATTTGTTGCAAGATACAGTTACAATTACAGCACTGGGAAAATGGATGCCAACAAGAGTATCCTGTCTCTAAGAAGAGATGCAAATGGATTCAAGTTTGACACATCTTTTTCTTGTTTCTTGATAGTCCGGGATAAAACAATCTACAAATGCACTAGTCTGTCTATTTGAAACATTAGGCAATAATGGCAGTCCCAGAAGGTAATAATAACATCCCCAAATTTCCAGGAATTGGTTCTATAAAGGCAGTTATTCTTAAGAAAACTATTGTTTATTTTCTTTTCAATCACTTTATTATATAAAAAAGAATTAAACCATTTTGATAATTTTTTTTTTTATATAATCATATCGCCCCCAAGCAAGGCATTTTACTGCCACTGTTTTGTAGGGGGTTTACATGGGAGGAAAGTTATGAGAAAGAGTGACAGGTTATAGGGCGTGTCAGGAAGTGGGTAAGAGAAGGATGAGAAGATGAGCGGAGAAAAGAGCATGAGGAAAGGATATTAGTGAGATAGGAGATGTCTATTGACTTTACATTGAAATTCTTGGAGATAGTAGCTATTAGGGAAGCAAGTAAACGGAAGGGAATTCCACAAGCGGAAAGTGCGAGAAAAGAAGCTGCTGGAGTAGAATTTGCATTTACATTTTATTGGTTTCACAGTGAAAGGGTGGGACCAAGTTGCTAATCTTGTGGCTCAAGTAAATTTATGTATAGGGGTACCCGTGAACTAAGTTTATTGGAGTAGACACCGTGAAAGTATTTGTAAAAGAGACACAGGGAAGCCACATTGCGCCAGTGAGAAAGTGACTGTCCCTGAACTGCCAAGTTGGCATCGATCACATTACAGATTCTTCGTTGGATTTTGTTAAGGGCACCTAGGTGGATAGCAGAAGCACCCTACTAGAGATGGTAGCAGTATTCAATGCACAGGCAGGATGGTTTCAGACAGGAAAAACTTCCTGGCCCTACACAGAGAGCTGACCTTCTTAGCAGTGGATTTAGGTATGGATTCTATATAGTCATTACACTTGAGATATGTTGTCAGAGTTAACCCAAGGAGGCACAGAGAAAACATTCATTGAGACATTTCTCGTTTGAAATTCTGTTATATTTCTGTTCAGAAGTATGATGCTTTTGTTTCTAGAGTCATCAAATGTGTTATGGTTTCTTATTTGCCACATTTTTAACTTAAAGATTATTTCTTTTGTCACAGTAAATTAAATTTATCAACTCATTCAGCAGCAAAACAAAGCAATGACAGTAACTCTATTTTTAACTATTAAATATAGGCTATGGCAAAAGATGCATTCTAGAAGCTGAGTAAAGTATTAAGACACAAAACTCACTAGAAACAAAGAAGAGATTACTGGATTGCAATATGATGTCAGTTCTTCAATATGGCAGTGAATGTTGAACAATATGAACAAGGATGAAGGAAAAACATGAAGCAGCTGAAATGTGGTTCTACAGAAGGATGCTATGAATATTGTGAACCAAGCATGTGAGCAATGACCAAGTGTTGAAATGAATGGAAATTAATATTGAGCATCAGGAAGAAACAACTGAAGTTCATGGGGCATGCAATGAGGAAGGAGGGCTTGGAGAACCTGATACTAACAGGCCAGATAAAGGCAAAAAGAAACAGAGGAAAGCAGCGGATAACATATTTGAAGGGCCTGAGCAGGTGGATGACAGAATGGGGGCTGAGAGATGTTACAGGAGAAGCATGCTAAGAGCCACTAGGGATAGGGAGATGTGGAAAGCCATGATCGCCTACATCCTGAAAGGACAAGGTACATAGAAGATATGGGCTATTAATATATAAGATTAGTTTTCGATAATCCAACAACCGAGTCACTAAGATTTTATAATTTCAATGTTTGCATAAACTGATAGGATGCCACTGAATAAAGGAAAGTGAGAAGAAAGGACTAAGCATCAATTTTAAGAAGAGAGAAGCAGCCGAAGATGTAAACAATGAAGTGAAAACACCAAAATCAAACAATTACAAAGATTCAAAAATCTAAAAGTATTTTAACCAAAGAGGAAATCAGTTCAGTCAGTTAAGTGCCATACATGATACACGCTTGGGCAATCATGTCTCAAAAGAGACATCACTGACTGGGCAGAAGATTATTCCGCAGTAGGTTGCCATTGCTTTCTGCGGTAGACTGGTTGCCGACCAAGGCTATAGAACCCCATCTGTCCTGTTATTTAACCCATAACTGGAAGGAATAGACGGAATAATACCTTTCCCAAGGGTATTTGCACATAAGTGAATGCCATCAATTCAGCTGGAATTCGAACTCGGCTCCCTGATTTCTCATTCCGAGCCGATATCCACTGCACCACAGAGCAGTCATGAAATATGGTACTGAAATACAAAGGTGCAGAAGAGTAGTGAAAAATACCTTCAGAAACAAAGATTTTTGTTAAAATCAAAATAAATGAAATGCTTAGTAATATTCTTTATATATGGCAGTGAATGTTGGACAAATTTTTCACAGATTAAGAAATCAAGAGCAACAGAAATATTTAAGTTTTTGTTTAATGGCATAATCTGTTGATTATTTAATGCCAAAGAGGTGGGCTTGTAGGGGTATTTTTTTTAATGTTTGGTTATAATGAGAAGGTTAATTTAGTCAGATTTTGATTAAAATGGTTTTTTTTTAAACTTTAAAAATGTATCACTGCCAATATTTTTTTAAATTTTACTTTTTTCCTTCAGAAATGTATCACTGACAATATTTTTTTTTAAATTTTATTTTTTTTTCCTTCAGAAATGTATCACTGACAATATTTTTTTTTTTAATTTTACTTTTTTCCTTCAGAAATGTATCACTGACCATATTTTTTTTTTTAATTTTACTTTTTTCCTTCAGAAATGTATCACTGACCATATTTTTTTTTTTAATTTTACTTTTTTCCTTCAGAAATTTATCACTGACCATATTTTTTTTTTTAATTTTATTTTTTTCCTTCAGAAATTTATCACTGACCATATTTTTTTTTTTAATTTTATTTTTTTCCTTCAGAAATTTATCACTGACCATATTTTTTTTTTAAATTTTATTTTTTTCCTTCAGAAATTTATCACTGACCATATTTTTTTTTTAAATTTTATTTTTTTCCTTCAGAAATGTATCACTGACCATATTTTTTTTTAAATTTTATTTTTTTCCTTCAGAAATGTATCACTGACCATATTTTTTTTTTTAATTTTACTTTTTTCCTTCAGAAATGTATCACTGACAATATTTTTTTTTAAATTTTATTTTTTTCCTTCAGAAATGTATCACTGACCATATTTTTTTTTAAATTTTACTTTTTTCCTTCAGAAATGTATCACTGACCATATTTTTTTTTAAATTTTATTTTTTTCCTTCAGAAATGTATCACTGACCATATTTTTTTTTTTAATTTTACTTTTTTCCTTCAGAAATGTATCACTGACAATATTTTTTTTTAAATTTTATTTTTTTCCTTCAGAAATGTATCACTGACCATATTTTTTTTTAAATTTTACTTTTTTCCTTCAGAAATGTATCACTGACCATATTTTTTTTTTTAATTTTACTTTTTTCCTTCAGAAATGTATCACTGACAATATATTTTTAAATTTTTTTTTCCTTCAGAAATGTATTACCAGCAATATTTTTTCCTTCAAATGGGAGCAGTGAGGGAGACAAAACTAAAATTTAACTTCAGCTTCAAATCGACCAGAGATAAGGTCAGGTCGCACCTTGTTCTCTTTCTCGCATGCTGACTCCTTTTACTTCTTCTCCATCTAAAGACATTCCTACTGAACGCATACATACATAAGTACGTACATATGCTTATACTCTTTTAACAATTACTACTATAAACATTTTCTACAAATCTTGATACCCTTAACTCAATACCCGTTTCTCATTGGACATTAATTTCCACAAATTCTTGCTATGCATTTAATTATTAAAATACACCTTAAAGTGCCAAATCCAGGTGCATCGTCAGTGTTGTTGCTCCCATGTCATTAGAAGTTTCGGGTCTCAATGAACAACAGACTTCTTCGATGTTATAGATTGGGTATACTTGGTTGTACTGGTATTCTTGTGTTTTTTGTAGTAGTTTTGGGCCACTCATTAGCTCTATTTATCCACAACCACCTGGTGGCCTTCTTGACGGATTGCAAGATCATTTGAATCACCCTCCTTTTTTGTCCAGTTATCCCTAGGCTAGTAAGGGCTCGTATCATTGACTTTCCTGCGAACCCCCTACAGCTGATCTTGACTGGGAAACAATTTAATTATATTTTAACAAAAAAAATGTATATTTTATTCTTACATTATTCCACACAATTCCAACCTGCCGGCAACTAACCTTCTGATGAAAACCTGATAATTCTGGTGATAATTCCGTATAAAACTTGTAAGCTGTAGGTAGTTTGATTATGTATGACAAGGCAGAATCAAAGAAACATTAACCAGCTCCCTCTAACTCTAGAAAGCCCATATCTGCTCAGTTTTGTTCACAAAATCTAAAAGCCATTCCTAAAAAAAAAATTAATGGAATTATTTTTCATTTAACATTTTTATTAATTCAAATTTTAATGAATATCTTGTTTTTGAAATAGACAAACCATTTTTAGTTATACTTCCCTTAAAAAGGAAACTAGAACCTTGCTGAACTATGATGGTTACCAAACACAGAAGCATGTCAGATCTCTAACAATGGGAGACAAAGGTTCTATTAGTGGAGAGCACATTTCAAGATTTCTCAAATGCACAGATTAATAAATATAATACATACTGTTTAAAATAAAAATGTGGTGTCTATTTAAAACATGAATATCTACTAAAATATTTCCAGTAATAAAAATGTTTATACATAAAAATTAAAACTTAAATTCATGATTTTTATATTTACAATATATAAATTAATCCCAAACTAAAATATATCAAATTATTAAAGCAAAAAGAAAAAAATCATTTACTCACATTTTAGACAATGTGTGTATGTGTGCATGCATATATATATATATATATATATAGTCAAATAACTTGAAATGGATACTACCCATATTAGAAACTGGACTATATTTCTTTCTCCCCTCCCTTCATTTCTTTCTTTTCTCCTTCCCTTTACAAATATTGTCATTTATTTGTTTGTAATCTTATGTTTATTATTATTATGTTTCCTCTTCATTTTAGAAAAAGCTCGTTCCGGCAGAAATTTTATGCCAGATAGAGGAATATAGAAAAGGGTCTGATGAGATGAGATGAGCTGTTTAAGCTCATTGAAATGCACTATAGTTTATAACTAATATGAAGTGTTGAGTTTTCCTTTATAAACTCTCTCTATATTTTTTTTTTTAATCATTTCACCCCGAGCAAATGACTTAAGTTCGTCCGAGCAGAAGCCATGAAAGTATTTATAGAACAGACAAAGGGAGGCCACATTTCGACGATGGGGAAGTGGCTGCAGTCGAGCTGCCAGATCAGTACCTATCACATTACAGACTCTCCTTTATATTATATATGTGTGCGGTTAAATTTGTTTTAACATTTTTCAATGGACACTCATATTTGAGCAAGTATCATGGTAACCAAAGCAGACTTTGGTTACCATGATAACTTCTGTGATCGAGTAGTAAAACACACAACTAATGGTGGCATTTCCTCAATATATGGGAGTATACAGGTTTGGATCCTGTGAGAAGATAGACATTTTCTAAACAAGATTTCTCAAATATTCAGGCATGAGATAATTAAAATGTGCCGTTTAATTATAGATTAAAACAAAAACTGACTATCCACTTAAAATATGTTAAAACAAATAAAAGTATATATATATATATATATATATATATATATATATACACACACACACACACACTTGCATATGTACATATATACAGGTACACACACACATATATATATATATATAAAAACACATCACTCAATAAGTCCTGAGCCAGACATATAGATGGCATCATTAATAAAAAAAAAATCCATGATTTTTATGAATTACTAACCTTTAAATGGCACATGACAATTTTGGGCCCAATCAGAATATTAATTTACAAATTAGCTAAGTGAAGCTACTATTGCAAATTTTAAAACGAGAGAAAATCTGAATTTGTTTGTTGATAAAGCATTGCTTTCTGATAAAGAAAAGTACAGTTCAAACAAAGCAATGCCTTGATAAGTTCTTCAGACTACTCCGTTGAAAACAATGGTGAAGAGGTGGTATGCTGTCTTTAAAATGTGGCCATACAGACAAAAAAGATGCTGAATGTTCAGGTCACTCCAAATTGGCAGTTGTTCCAGAAAACACCAAAAAATCCACAAACACAATTTGGCTGATGTAAATTGAAGAATGCGTTAGATAGCAGAGGAGTTGAACATATCAGAAGGCAGTGTATTCACCATTTTGCATGAACATTTGTCAATGAGAAAGCTGTGTTTAGAAAATTAAACATTCAAGAGATCTAAAACAAATTCCATGTTCATTTAAAAGTAAAATAAAATTCCTCCTAAATAAAATGTGTAGCCAAAAGCAATTAAGTAAATCATGAAGACAATTTTCATGTAATTTATTTTCTGTAAAGAATAACTTGCAAGATAAACCACAGCACCTTGTCTGCTATTTTTAATCAAACTTGCATGAAAGAAGGAATACTGCCTCAATACACTATATATGCAATTTATATATATATATATACATATATACATATACATATGCAATTTGTTATATACATTATATACATATATATATGCAATTTATTATATACATATATGCAATTTGTTATATACATATATATATATATATATATGCAATTTGTTATATATATATATATATGCAATTTGTTATATATATATATATATGCAATTTGTTATATACATATATATATATGCAATTTGTTATATACATATATATATATATATATATATGCAATTTGTTATATACATATATATATATATATATGCAATTTGTTATATACATATATATATATATATATATATGCAATTTGTTATATACATATATATATATATATGCAATTTGTTATATACATATATATATATATATGCAATTTGTTATATACATATATATATATATGCAATTTGTTATATACATATATATATATATATATGCAATTTGTTATATACATATATATATATATATATATATATGCAATTTGTTATATACATATATATATATATATATGCAATTTGTTATATACATATATATATATATATATATATGCAATTTGTTATATACATATATATATATATATATATATGCAATTTGTTATATACATATATATATATATATATATGATCAATTTGTTATATACATATATATATATATATATATGCAATTTGTTATATACATATATATATATATATGCAATTTGTTATATACATATATATATATATATGCAATTTGTTATATACATATATATATATATATGCAATTTGTTACATACATATATATATATATATGCAATTTGTTATATACATATATATATATATATATATGCAATTTGTTATATACATATATATATATATATATATATGCAATTTGTTATATACATATATATATATATATATATATGCAATTTGTTATATACATATATATATATGCAATTTGTTATATACTATATATATATATATATATATAATTTATATATATATATATATATATATATAATTTGTTTATATATATATATATATATATATATGCAATTTGTTATATATATATATATATATATATATATGCAATTTGTTATATACATATATATGCAATTTGTTATATATCATATATATATTTCTATGCATGGTACTTATTTGAAAGTGCACAATATCAGTGATAGAGCTGACATATTCATATAGATAGGTGTGAGTTTGCAAACCTGGTTTTTTCACACTTGCAATTGTCAGACAAACTGATTAACTTTGATAAAAAATTGGCTATATGTAGGGCTGTACATATTGGGGCTCATGCAAACTTATATGTGAACCATATGAGGGTTGTGTACATGCATGCAATCACTGTATTCAAATAGTATAGCAATGTCAATGCAGACAGTTTTCAATTTCTCGTACGTACATATGTATGTATGATGGGGTCCAATATGTCTATTTACACCATTTACATTGGAATTTTGAACCAAACCTTTCATTTAGTTCATGGTGTTAGATTGTTTGTAATTATAAAATATTAAAACAAACAAATATGTAAGAGACGGTCAATTTTTCTCTACCTCTAAGGATTTATTTCCATGTTGGCTATTTGAATTCTTCAAAAGCATCACTATATTTTATTTGCAAATCTTTCACAAGATAAAATTCTCTTTCACCAAATCTGCTTTATTACACATTATTCTTGTTTTTGTTTCAATGTTATATAAAATACCCCCACTGCCAATAAATAAATAAAAATGTTATCAGAGTAGAAAAATTTAATGAAGATGACAAAATACTTGTAAAATACTTGCCATAAATAAGAAAGTAATTACAGACATGGCATTTGGCAACACTTGAGAGAGGCTGGCAGTAGAACAGGCAGGGGATTTTATGAAATACTGATTCTTTTGCACTCTGAGCAGAATATCCCATATTTCAAAAAGGGAGCAGATATTTGAAAAGAATTGCCATCAGAATGAGGCTGACACACAGTTTTAAAATGGAAGCAAAGACAAGAGAATCGGAGAGAAAAAAAGTGGAGGGGAGGGGGAAATAAAATATATAAAAAGAGGGAACAAAAACAAACTGATGGAAAAGACTTCTTTATTTGTAACATATAGAATAGGACAAAGGAATTTCTTTGGAAAATTTACAAAACCAATCCAAGACAAATTCAAAAAGATCATGAACTCTGGTAAGGAATTAGCAATTCCCATTGACTAGTGGAAATAATCAAAGACTCATTCATAGACATTCGCTAGAAATGTCTGCTACAAAACTGGATGCCTGACAAATGCATTTTCATTTTTTTTTTTCAGTGAGTCTATAAAATGCCTTACAAGAGACTCAAAAGAAATTAGCCAAAAATGGGTATTAACTGCCAAAAGAAATTCGTGCAGGGCTAAGAATTTGATAGAAATCCAGAGTCAGCACAATATTTTTCAGTTAAATGCACATCCATTTGTTAATTCAAGTGCAGGGTGCGATGGGTAAATTGTCACCATTCCATATTTTTAATTTTACATACACAGGTTTTTTATTTTGATTGCACAATAGAATCAGTTAAGCATCATTTGTGTGAAAAGAGCACTGTGACAATTCACGCAGCCAGAAACTGGGAAACTGTATGCTTGGCATTCATGTTAGAAGCTCCAATATGGAGATTTCTGTTTGCAAGAGAGTCAAATTAGAAGAGAGCACAGAAAATTCAGACTAAGTTGGAGGAGTTTAAGTTTTGTTTAATGGCATATCAACCTCTGTGGGTATTTTAATGCCAAAGATGTCGGGTTTTAAGGTAGTTTTTTTTTTTTTTTTTAATTTACAGTGAGAAGGTTGATTTAATCAGATTTTTATAAAAATCTTTTTTAATTTTAGACAACTGAAGATGTCTTGTTTTGTATTCAAAAATGTGTAGTTGGTAATAATTTTTTCCATCAAAAATTTATTTTAGCAATAATTTCTTTTCTTTCAAAATGTATTATTGGTATTATTTTTCCTTTAAAAAATGTATATTTTTCTATAAATATATTTATGTACATATTTCTATGGAAGTGTATTTTTATACTTTCATAGTGTTTTGATCCCAGTTTGGGGGTTAACTATTTGCCCATAGCTCGGACCCTAGCAGGTTCTACCACCCTGGATCATGGTGGACCTGGGAACAGCAATATGGAAATGGTTCCATGCTTCTCACAGCCTCCCAATGAGTGGCCTTGCTGCTGGATGCAGTTTACCATCATACCCAGGAACAAACTTGGAGGAGCCTAATAGGGATTACAAAGATACATCAACTTGGAAAACTCACTTTGATCGTTCCAACAAGAAAATTTGTTGCTGATCTTGAAGCGGTAGTACTGTCATGGATCAAGAGGGTGGCTCCTGGAAAACCTTATGTCTAGCAACAGGACTCTGCACCATGCTGAACAAGCAGGAGAATCCAGTCATGGATGTCAGACAATTTCTGCAACCACATCACCCCTTACATCTGGTGTGGTAATTCCCCAGAGTACTTCCCTCTTGATTATGTGTGGGGCACAGTTGAGTGAGAGACAAGGCAAATATGTACATAATATTTTACACACACAGGGTGCAATGGATAAGTGGCTTCTGGCATGAATCCCAAGCAGTACAGCATACTATTTTCAATAAAATAAACAAGCAACGCATGCATGAAATTTAAAATGGCGACAATTTACCCATTGAAACCTAAGTGTGCAGGTATATATATACATATATATATATATATATGGTTATGTCTTGAAGGCTGTCACAATGCATTGAGTAAAAGAAAGGTAAAGTTTTTGGGTCTTACCTATTTATTAAACATTAATATTTCGAGATCAAAATCTCATCTTCAGTATGGCATAGAAGTGTGCGTCTGTCCAAGTGTGTTCTTGGCCTTTCAAAGAATGTTCATTCCTAGCTGGCTGTCTGCTGCTGTCATTAATTTTACTGTGTGTTTATGTATGGGCGTGTGTGTCTGTGTGTGTGTGTTTATGTATGGGCGTGTGTGTCTGTGTGTGTGTGTGTCTATGTATGGCCGGGTGTGTGTCTATGTATGGCCGGGTGTGTGTCTATGTATGGCCGGGTGTGTGTCTATGTATGGCCGGGTGTGTGTCTATGTATGGCCGGGTGTGTGTCTATGTATGGCCGGGTGTGTGTCTATGTATGGCCGGGTGTGTGTCTATGTATGGCCGGGTGTGTGTCTATGTATGGCCGGGTGTGTGTCTATGTATGGCCGGGTGTGTGTCTATGTATGGCCGGGTGTGTGTCTGTCTCTGTGTTTCTGTATGGCCGGGTGTGTGTCTGTCTCTGTGTTTATGTATGGCCGGGTGTGTGTCTGTCTCTGTGTTTATGTATGGCCGGGTGTGTGTCTGTCTCTGTGTTTATGTATGGCCGGGTGTGTGTCTGTCTCTGTGTTTATGTATGGCCGGGTGTGTGTCTGTCTCTGTGTTTATGTATGGCCGGGTGTGTGTGTCTCAGTGTTTATGTATGGGCGGGTGTGTTTATGTATGGGTGTGCCTCTGCGTTTATGTATGGGTGTGTGTGTGCGTTTATGTATGGGTGTGTGTGTGCGTTTATGTATGGGCGTGTGCGTGTTTATGTATGGGTGTGTGTGTGTGTTTATGTATGGGTGTGTGTGTGTGTGTTTATGTATGGGTGTGTGTGTGTGTGTTTATGTATGGGTGTGTGTGTGTGTGTTTATGTATGGGTGTGTTTATGAATGGGTGTGTGTGTGTTTATGGGTGGGTGGGTGTGTGTGTTTATGTATGGGTGGGTGGGTGTGTGTGTTTATGTATGGGTGGGTGGGTGGGTGTGTTTATGTATGGGTGGGTGGGTGGGTGTGTTTATGTATGGGTGGGTGGGTGGGTGTGTTTATGTATGGGTGGGTGGGTGGGTGTGTGTTTATGGCATATGTGATTTATAGTTGGGGTCTTTTTTGGTCTGATGATATCAGTCTGCTTATATGTGTGATTTATCTAAGTGTGACCTGACCGTTGGTTTGACTTTTGACCGGGTTGAAGAGGATCTATTTCATTACTGTTGTTTTATCTATCTGCTTTATCTGGTGGTATGTGCATGTCCATGTCATGTGTGCAGTGTTTTATATATATATATATATATATATTATACTTTAGAACATGTTCAAATTACAATCTACTACAAAGGGACAGATTAATACCTTTCCCAAAGGTATTTGTGCATAAGTGAATGCAAGGGACTCAACTGGAATTCCAACTTGGCACCCTAGTTTGTCGTTCTGAGTCGATATCCACTGCACCACAATGCACATCCTATATTATATCAACGAGCCCATTTGGTTGTCCAGAAAGCTCGTTGATTTGTAGTCATTCATGCTTTAACATGTTAAAACACATCAAATTTTTTTTGACAGATATAATATGCTTATATATCTGATAAGATCAGACTTTCAACTATCTCTTGATTTTCAAATTACTCAATTCATGTCAACATTGCATCAAAATTAAAATGGAAGATTATCAGGTACATTTTAGACACTTAATAATTGTATTCACTTACATGCAAATATCCTTCGAAAAGGTTTTTATCTGTCTCTTCCCTCCATTTATGGGTTAAATAACAAGAGATTGTGTTCTATAGCCTTGGCTGGCAACCAGTCTACCGCAGAAAGCAATGGCAACCTACTGAGGGATAATCTTCCGCTCAGTCAGTCATGTCTCTTTCGATTCATTATCACCCAAGCGTGTATCATATATAGCATTTAACTGAATTAATTTTATATTACTATAAAGGCAAAAATAACTCGCTGTCAAATAAAAAAAAAATGTGTGTATGGTGAAGGTGCTAAATCTTACGGAAATGTTACACTAAGTTTAGAGTTGGTTAATGGTAGCCTTATCAATGAAAAACACAGACTGATCCCCCCTCTCCTGATGATGATCAAATCAAGATATTGATTGCGAATAACTCACATTACACAACAGGAGTTGGCAGAAACACTAGATTTATCAAAATTCATCATCCATGAGCATTTAGTGAAGCTTGGCTACCACATGATCTGAGTGAAAAGAATCTTTTGGATCACATCTCTATACAAAGACATTAAATTAATCAAATTAATAAAATGCCCCCCCCCCCCAGTATCTCCAGATATTAAACAAATATAAAAATTGTGGTCTATGATTAAAATATGAGAATAGAAAAAAATAACCAAGAGAAATTGTTTAATGTTGATAAAAATCAGTTAAAAACTAACAAAGGTTTTAGAATGTCAAGGAATCCATGTAAAATTATTTTGGTTTTATGATTGCCACTGGCACAGTTGAATTCCCTGCATTCACTTATGCACAAATACCCTTGGGGAAGGTATAAATTTATCTCTTCCAGTTATGGGTCAAGTAAGAGGACAGATTGAGTTCTATAGCCTTGGTTGGCAGCCAGTCTACTGCAGATAGCAATGACAGCCTACTGCGGGATAATCTTCTGCACCATCAGTCATGTCTCTTTCAAGACATGATGGCCCAAAGCATGTATCACGTATAGCAATTAACTGACTGACTGAATATAATAGTTAGAATCATGATTAAGCGTTGTACAGGTTATAAAGTGGGGAATCGGTTTTTTATTGTTATGAAGTCATAAACTGATTACTACTTAATATCATACATCACTTCTGCCTCTAGCTATGAGTCCAATAACAAGACAGATTGGGTCCTATAGCCTTGGTCAGCAACCAGTCTACTGCTGAAAGCAATGACAACTTACTGCGGGATAATCTTCTGCCCCCATCAGTTATGTCTCTTTTGAGACATGATCGCACAAAGCGTGTATCACATATGGCACTTAACTGACTGACTCACTGGAAATAAGTGGAGTGATTATATTGGATCACTTGCAAGATCTGATGTTAGAAAATAATTATATTGCCATATTTAGTCTTGTAGTTTTGTTGCATACCTTGAGATTCCTGACAAAATCCAAAGTAAAGTCTTCAATGTTATTGGTATTTTGAGATTAGTTACTTTACCATCACAATGATATAGATTTTTTTCTACGTCTTTTCTCTGAAGTTTCTCATGGAAATTATTAGGAGCTTTCAGTCCTGGTACATTGACCACACAAATTTAAACATATTAGATTGGCAACTACATCTTAGTGTTGAAATAGCTAATTGTAAATAAGTTCTATTCTAATAGTTTCAACACATGTACTTCTCACCCGTGGAACTCTTCCTGGTTTTTAATTTCTTGTTATCGGAAGGCAATCATATATATATATATATATATATATATACTAGCAGTATAGCCCAGCATTGCTCGGGTGTAATGAAAGCTTTAAAACTAATCCATGGTCCTGGAGCTCAGACTCAGCCTAAAGAATATTTAAAATAATAAATTAATTGCAACAATTTACCAATAGCACCAAGTATGTGTATATATATATATATATATATATATATATATACACACACACACACACTAGCAGTATAACCCAGCATTGCTCAGGTGTAATGAAAGCTTTAAAACTAATCCATGGTCCTGGAGCTCAGACACTTTGGACGTTGGCATGAAAGACTAAAAAGCAATAGTTGTTTCCAGTTAAAGCGAAACCGTAGACTGAAAGAAAAATTGATGGATGTAAGCAAAAATTTTGATTTCCTGGTATCGATATCAAATAAGTTTTCTTCATCATAAACTGAATTTTGAATGCTAAATAAGTCCTCTTTGTAAATGGTATCATGGCTGAGACTAAGAACTACAATTGTACCTACTTAGAGCCAAACCCAAAGCAAAAACTAAAATAAAAGGACTGAAAAATTTATTTTGATCAAACCCGGTATCTTGCCTTTTATATATATATATATATATATATATATATATAAACGATTTTCTGCACTATTGTAAGAACTGCAACCTTGAAACTTCTGAATATCATTTCTTATGTCTTTGTCTATGAGAGTATCAAATTTGATTAAAATCGGACCACTCCTATAACCCGATTTTTTTATTATCAATTTTCAATATTTATCGAGGGTACCTCAACACAAAACCTAGCGAAGAACACTTGCAGATGCTTAGAGTACAACTGTGTAAATTTTCAAGAAAATTGGTTCAGCTGTTTCGGAGCCTATAGGTAATGGACACAGACAAAGTTCCGTTTATAAATAAGTTTAGATATAAATATATTTATTTTAAATCCAAACAAAGTGGCATGTAGGTAATATTCCAAGGAAGATCCTATTAAAAATTAATTTTACTATTAAAACTAATTCAGCCAGAGTGCTCAGTGTAAGCAGATTTATTTATTTACAGTGCCAAATATGCATATTTTTTTCGGCAGACACAAAGGAGATTTGTTGTTTTCATTTTTTTTTTTTCACTTTCTTCAGCGCAGTCTTATTGGTTATTACATAAACTTTCCAATTATCAAAAAAAAAAATTTCAATATTTAAACAATTTTAGAGGGGGCTCGGTTTTTCATACAACATTATAGTAAATCGATCCTCCATTTTGGAACCATTTGCATTGAGGTCGCTTTGTTTTGGTTTTTTGGGGGTGATTTGTTGCTCTTGTTTTTGTCTTTTTCAAGTTTCCTTCAGTTTTTACGATGGCATCTTCCTTGGAAACTCCAAGAATAGCTTTATTCAAAAATGTTGCAATGGATTCAGTTGTTGAATATATGCACAAGCAAAATAGTTAATGACACAGGATTGATTTACTATAAGGTTGTATGAAAAACTGAGCCCCTCCTCTAAAATTGTTTAAATATTGAAATATCTACAATCGGAAAGTTTAGGGTTTAATTGACAAGATTACACTGAGAAAAAGGACAAAAAATTTATAATCAACAAATTTACAGGCGGTGGTAATGTCATACCGGTGAGTGGTTCCAAAATGGAGGATTGATTTACTATAACACTGTATGAAAAACTGAGCCCCCCAACACTAAAATTGTTTAGATATTGAAATTTTTCCAAATTTTTTGTCAATCAGAAAATTTTAGGTGTAGTCGATAAGATTGCATTGAAAACAAGTTTAAAAAAATTAAAAACAAATTTTAGGATGGTCATAGTCTCCTTCAGGTCCACCATTTTTCAAAACAAAACTTCGAAAATCACGTGTCATATGATCATTTTTGCAAAGTAAACTTGCTTTGTCAGAGACCGTTGATTATGGAAAATTTGAAAAGAAGATCATACACTGGAAGTTCCCTTAAAAAGAAAGAAAAAGAAAAACTAGAACAGTGGGAGAGGGAGTTAAAAAGAATAGATTATATGATAAGATAGGCATCTAGGCATTGCTACAGAGTAGTGAAATAGATTCAAACTCTGAAAAGAAGAATCCTTAAATGTTGGTTGAAACAATATATTTATATATATATATAACTAAAAAGAGAAAAACACGTAGATTAAAAATACTGTCCAAGCCTGCTTAATATTGTACTTTTGTTATTACAATGGTTTATAAAAGCATAATATCACAACACAAAAATTTTCATGTTTCAGAACAAGACTGTTCTTCAGGTGATATGTTAAAATAAATGGTGAAAATGATTTATTTTTGAAAATTTAAGATGAATTCATGGTTATTTAGTAAATTAGGGAATGGCAGTTGGAGGAAATGCTTTATGTGTGTCAAAATTGTTCAATCAAAAATGAGAAAAATGTAACTATGGAGATTTAATAAAAAAGCCCAAATATTAAATCTCCATGGTTACATAATTCTGAATTTTGATTGAACAATTTTGACACACATATATGCCATTACCTAGTCAGTTGTTTATAAAAACTTGTATAAAAGTATTGCTGCCTTAATACACACATACACACCATTGTGCAAATTAATTGAAATAATGTCTTTCTAGAATCTTTCAGTTTCCTTGATCATGTATACATCACTTTTGGCATTGTTGTTCTCTTCCGTATGCATTTTCCTTTACATTTTGGATTGATGTATCCAGCGTGTTTCTTTGCCTTGACAACAAATGGTAATTGAAAGGCTGTCACCAACAATATCATGATCTCTCTCTAAGGCTTGCCAGTGTATTTGTGCAGTAATTACAGTTTTTGTACACTTCTTTGAATTAACATCCATCACAGTCAATGGCTATTCGATAACTAATCAACAGTTGAGAATAGTGTCTGGGCATGATAAAAATTGGATGCAATATTTTTCAAAGCCAAACAAATTTCTTTATACATCCTGAAAATAGATTCAGATTACTGCACACCACTGTAAAGGACCTACTCTGAGAAAAAATAGAAATCAATTACACCCTGTCACTTCAGTGGGTTTAAAACTGACCAGATGGTGAAAGGAAACTAAAGCTGTTTCAAGTGATTTGTACAAGGGTGTGTGTGTGTGTAAATATTTTCAGATATAATCTGTAGAGAGGAACAATATTACTAAGAGACAAGAGGAAAACTTTTGTTTTAGTTGATGGGTTTTATCCACTGACAAATTTTATCAATTTATTTCGTTTTTTTTGGCTTAATGAAAGTTTATCACTGGACAAAACATGTCAGCTAAAATGAAATACAATTTTCCAAGTCTCATTTTAGTCACACATACACATTTTATATATATATATATATATATATATATATATATATATATATATATATTTAAAGTATATATACATTATGTTTGAACATTTTTAATCGATACTTGTATTTGAGTAGATATTCAGTTTTTGATTTAACAGGATATTTATATATTTATTTCTACCAGCCTGATTATTTACAATAAATTTTGTACAAAAATGTGCATCATTCAGCAGGATTTGAACCTGCAACCCTGATCAACATAGAGGAAGCCACCAATTGATCTGGTATGTCTTAGACCTACTCGACCGCAAATGATACCACAGTCTAAACAAAGTCAAATCAAGCCTATATAACACAATTTTTGATTCTACGCAAATAACCATCTCTGCTCTGAACATTTGCATAGAGTCGAAAATTGTGTTATATAGGTTTGATTTGACTTCATTTAGACTGCGGTATCATTAATTGTCGAGTGTTCTAAGACACACCAGATCAATTGGTGGCTTATCCTATGTTGATGGGGGGGGTCACAATTTCAAATCCTGCTGTAAATAATCAGGCCAGTTGAAATAAATATATAAATATACAGTTTGATTAAAAACAGAATATCTACTCAAATAAGAGTATTGATTAAAAAAATGTTCAAACAATTTCAATATGTCGGTTGTTAAAACCATTTCGTTAATCTTTGGGATTTTTTGTAACATTATACGCATGTGTGTACATGCAGACACACAAATATTTATCAGGCATGAGTAAAACGGTGCTCAATGCAGTGCAACAAAAACCATATATATTAATATACATATTATCCTATGTTTGAAATGTAGGATTATTATTATATATATATCTATAGCCTTAAACAATACTGATGTCATTGTGCAAACCTGGGGAACCTTTTGGTCAACACTTTTCAAATGTCTTCATTAGGGTTATTTTTAATAAAGCTGGATACAGGTAAAAAAACAAGAGTTTACTTGCAAAAATTATTAACAATAATGGCAACGAAGATCTTTGAAACGGTTTGCACAATGATGTCAGTATTGTTTAAGGCAATTTGTTGTTTCTGTGGGTACAAATCTATATATATATATATATATATATATATTATTGTAATGGTTGTTACAATGGTTTATGAAAGCATAGTATCACTACACAAAAATGTTCGCATATTAGAGCTACATTTGCTCCTCATCTGATGATGAACTTATTTCAATTTATCACCAGATGTAACTCCGAAACGAGAAAATTTTAATGTAGTGATACCATGCTAAAAAAACCATTGTAACAACCATAAACCATTGTAACGACCATTACAATATAAAGCTCTACATTGTATTGAGCACTCTTTATAAAAGTAAATGCATGAACAGTGGGTTTAAAACCTATGTGTTCCCTAACTTTTTTACAATATATATATATATATATATATATATATATATATATATACATACACACCATATTCAGACACCAACTTATTTATATATATGTTCATAAAACACCAACAGACAAAGCTAATTCTTCCTTTTCTCTATAAAATGTTTTTTTTGTTTTGTTGACATTGAATGTTGAACTGTACACTTGCTGATTCTTTATTGAAAAATCTAAACACTCAGCCAACACTCAGTACAGTTGTGTTATTTTTCAGAATGAGCTCAATAAAATATTTCTTTAGGAGCATGAAAACCCTGCTATCCACTTCTTGGATATCGGCCTAACTTCTCTGGGTAAATAGAAGAATTCTATGATATTAGTTTCTTTTTTCTTTCTTTGAGTGATAAAACAAGGTAATTACTTTCCCAAGAAAAGTTTGAATGTCAGAAGAGAAAATTGGAAACAAGAATTTACATTGGCCCTGAGCCAAAAGTCTTGAAAAATTTATTGGCGATATAAAAGTTTACATTTTTTAATTCAGGATCTTTATTAAATCAAGAATGAGAAGTGTTTTGTTTTAACCATTATTTCTTTATTTATTATGCAGCAAATTTCATTTTCAGGGAGAGAAGTTTTCATTGTTGGCATATTTTGACGGAGTAAAGTTGATATTTCCAAAATAAAAGAATTCAATAAGAAAATATGAATTTTATCAAAGATTTGATAAAAATCACAATTTTCTGATTGTGGATTCTAATTTTGGGTCTTATAATTAACTATATATATATATATATATATATATATATATATATATATATATATAAATTTATTTATAAATGGAACTTTGTGTGTCTGTGTGTGTATCTGTTACCTATAGACTCCGAAACGGCTGAACCGATTTTCTTGAAAATTTACACAATTGCATTATAAGCATCTGCAAGTGTTCTTAGCTAGGTTTTGTGTCGAGGTACCCCCAGTAAATATCAAAAATCGATTATCGAAAAAAATCGTGTTATAGAAGGAGTGGTCCAATTTGAATCAAATTTGATACACTCATAGACAAAGACATAAGAAACAATATTCAGAAGTTTCAAGGTTGCAGCTTTTAAAATAGTGCAGAATATTTTATATCAATGCCAGGAAATCAAAATTTGACTTACCTCCATTCATTTTTCTTTCAGTCTACGGTTTCGCTTTAACTGGAAACTCTTTAGGCTTTCGTGTCAACATCCAAAGAGTCTGAGCTCCAGGACCATGGATTAGTTTTAAAGCTTTCATTACACCCAAACGCCGGGCTATACTGCTAGTATATATATATATATATAAACATCTAAATCAACTAACAAACAACAAATGTTACAATAACATGATATAACAACAGCAGAGTGATAACAAAAATGTAATGGATAATAATAACTGACAATATAATTAGTGATATCACCCCATGCAAGGTAATAAAGCTACTAAGATTGTTGTAGACACAAAGACTGGTCCTATTTTTCCTTGGGTAGGTTTTTATCCAAAACACTTGCTGCAAATTTCCTCAATACTACCAACATTCACTTAACAGTGCACTGAGCAAATCACTCACATGAATTAGAGTAGATAGACTAAACTATCGCCTGGTTCACACTCCACCCACATCTATTGAACAGGTGAAGAGGCTCATCCCTTGTTTCCTGGTTAGGATGTGGTTTCCAGCTTTCTCTTTTCCAATCCTTTCACTCTCTTTTTCAATTTTTTTGTTCTTTTTTCTTCAATTAAAGTAGGTAGACTAAACTATCGCCTGGTTCACACTCCACCCTTGTCTATTGAACAGGTGAAGAGGCTCATCCCTTGTTCCCTGTTTAGGATGTGGTTTCTGGCTTTCTCTCTATCTTACATAGCCCCCTGCACATCAGTGGTGATACCGCCTTGCTCGGGGGGTGATATGATTAAAAAAAAATGTAGCTTCTGTTTTCTTATCTTTCCTAACTCACCCCCTCCTAAGAAATCATGCGACTTCAAAATGACAAAACAAATGGCTGTCAGACAAACAAGTTTCTTTATTTCACAACAGTTCAATGACAGGTAAGTATGCTGATTTCTTTCAGCAAGCCACCTGAACTCAAAACAGTTTCTTGGTTTGATTTTGTTACCCATTCACTACAGGGAGATAAAAAGGTACAGGAAGAGAGAAAGAGAAAAGCAGAGAAATGAGATAATGATCTTAGTTGTGTTGGAAGGGATAAGGGAGAGAATGAGAAGATACAGGAAAAGAAAAAGAGAAGAGCAGAGGAATAAGATAATGATCATAGTTGTATTAGAAGGGATAAGGGAGAGAATGAGAAGATACAGGAAAAGGGAGGGAGAAGAGCAGAGGCATAAGATAATAATCTTAGATGACAAACTAATTTTAAATTATTAATAATAGTTTGTCCCCAAGTGAAAAGAGCATAGGAATGTGACAATAGATAATGTTCATTGTATTGGAAGGGATAAGAGAGAAAATGAGAAGATACAGAAAAAGATAAGCGTAGTGGAGGAATGAGATAATGATTTTAGTTGTATTAAAAGGAATAAGGGAGTATTGTAGACACAAAAGACAGGTCCTAACTTTCATAGGGTACTTTTTGCAGCCAAAATACCATTGCCGCAAAATTCCTCAGTACTCTCAATGATCGCTATCAAAAGTAAACTGAGTGAATAACTCACAGATTAGCATGGAACAGGCTAGCCTCCCAGGGAGTAAAACACTATGCCTCCTTGGCCTCACACTCACAGCGGACCTCAAGTGGAATGACTATATCAAATCCATTGCTAAATTTGCTGCTATAAAAGTTGGTTCACTGTGCAGGGCTAAGAAGTTTTTCCCGTCTGAGTCCATCCTGCATATACATAAATCTACCATCTGCACATATATTGAATACTGCTGCCACATCTGTTCGGGTGCCCCTCCTATTCACCTTGGGGTTCTTGACAAAATCCAACGGAGAATCTGTAATGTGATCGCTACCGACTTGGCAGCTCGAATATCGTCACTTTCTCATTGGCGCAATGTGGCTTCCCTGTGCCACTTCTATAAATACTTTCACGACTTCTGCTCCAATGAACTTAGATCACGGGTGCCCCCTAGGTGTGAATTTACCCAAGCTACTTTTTACAGTGAAACCGATAAAATATAAAACAGCTTTTTTTCATGCACTTCCAACCTGTTGAATTCCCTTCCATATACTTGCTTCCCCGACAGCTACAATCTCCAGGAATTTAAATGTAAGGTCAAGAGACATCTATCACACTAACTTGCATCCATTCTCACAAGCTTTTTTCATCTACTCCACACCATCCTTGGTATCCTCAACCATCTATTACCCTCCTCCTGACAGTTCCTATAACTAACCCTTCTTTCTCATCACTTTCCCCTACGTAACCCCCTGCACAACAGTGGCAGTAGAATGCCTTGCTTGGGGTGAGATGATTAAAAAAAAAAAATAAATAAAATAAGGTAGCTTCTCTTTTCCTCCCAAGAAATAACAAGACTTCGATATTATGAAACAAATGATTGCCAGATAAACAAATTTCCCTTTTTCAAAACAGTTCGTCGACAGGTAAGTACGGTCATTTCTTTTAGCCAGCCACCTGAACTCATTTATAATGATGTTTCTCAGTTTGATTTTGTTATGCATTCACTACAATTTCCCCAATCCTTGAACACAAGCATGATTGTTTGAGTTTTGTTTAACGGCATATCAACCTCTAATGCCAAAAGGTGGGATTTTAAGGTCGTCTTTTTTTTTTTAAATGTTCAGTTATAGTGAGTAAGTTTAGTTAGTCAGATTTTGATAAAAATTTTGTTTTTAGTCTTATTTTAGAAAACTGAAAATGTCATTTAGTTTTGTATTAAAAAATCTTTTGCTGAGAGTAATTTGTTTTTCCTTCAAAAATGTGTTATGGTAATAATTTTTCTTCAAAAATGTATTGTTGGTAACATTTTTTCCTTCAAAAATGTATATTTTTCTATAAAAGTCTATTTTTATGTATATATTTCTATAAAAATCAGTTTTTATAATTACATAGTGTTTTGACCCCAGTTTGGGGGTTAAATATTTGCCCACAGCTGGGACCCTAACAGGTGCTACCACTCTGGGTCCAGGTGGATCTGGAAACAACAGCAATTAAAAGGTGGTTCCATGCTCCTTACAATCTCCAATCAGAGACCTTGCTGTTGAATGCAGTTTACTGTCATGCTCAGGACTTCAGGCATGGTTGTGGTAGCTACCTCTAGCATATGCTTTTTCACTAGGGTGGTCATATGGTTTCATTGTCCTCAGTAGTTGGGAAATTGTTTGTCTGGAGTTGTAGATCTTTGACATCACGTGGGACCATGGTGATCACAATGAATTGCAAGCTGATGACTTCTGTCACTTGTCTCTCCTGGAATTTAGAAGTATGTTGACAAGGAGATGTTTTGACCCACACATGTTCTCCTGAATATTTATTTTGTGCCAGGGCCAGTGAAGGTTAACTCTTGATACTGATTTCATATGTGTAGATCCCTTTGGCGGGTGCAGTCAACAGTGAGAGTCACATTATACCAATGCACAACTTCCTGAATGGAACACCCCATTCTGGCTGCAATCCATTTAAGACTGTGATGAGATTATTCAGTGATGCCATTGCCTGTCGGCACATAGCCACACCAAAATCACAGGTGCTTTCCCAAACTGGCTGAAAACTTGAATCCTCTGCTAGAAAATGCAGAGATGTTGTCCAATAATTGCTGGTAAACACCAAAAGCCTCTTCAGCCAGTCATAATGGGATTACTTGTTCAGCTCTCAACAGTTTACCCATGAGGTTGACTCTTTCTAGCCAGTCCACAATTGAAGTTTAACCATTACTAGCAGTATAGCCTGGCATTGCTCGGGTGTAATGAAAGCTTTAAAACTAATCCATGGTCCTGGAGCTCAGACTCTTTGGACGTTGGCACGAAAGACTAAAATGCAATAGTTGTTTCCAGTTAAAGTGAAACCGTAGACTGAAAGAAAAATGAATGGATGTTAGTCAAATTTTGATTTCTGGTATCAATATTATGTTTTCTTCGTCGTAAACTGAATTTTGAAGGCTAAATAAGTCCTCTGAGTAAATGGGATCATGGCTAAGACTAAGAACTACAATTATACCTACTTAGAGCCAAACCTGAAGCAAAAATTAAAATAAAAGGGCTGAAAAAATACAGACATACAAGCAGATAAACAGACACACACAAGCATCTTGTCTTTTATACATATATATTATTGATTTTCTGCACTTTTGTAGAAACTGCAACCTTGAAACTTCTGAATATTGTTTCTTATGTCTTTGTCTATGAGTGTATCAAATTTGATTAAAATCGGACCACTCCTTCTATAACCTGATTTTTCGATTATCGATATTTATTGGGGGTACCTCGACAAATCCTAGCTAAGAACACTCGCAGATGCTTATAGTACAACTGTGTAAATTTTCAAGAAAATTAGTTCAGCCGTTTCGGAGTCTATAGGTAATGGACACACACAGACAAAGTTCCATTTATAAATAAATTTAGATACTCAGGTATCAGCTTCAGGTAAAATGTTTTCTTCTGCTTTAATGCCAAAATAGTTTGTTGTAGACACAAAGAGTAGTCATAAGTTTCACAGAGTACATTTCCATCCAATACACCATTGCCACAAAATTCCTCTGTACGCTCAATGTTCGTTGTCAACAGTGCACTGAGCAAATCACTAACAGGTAGCTTCTCTTTTCTTCTTTTATCTTTCCTAACTCACTTATCGACTCGGAACGACAAATCAAGGAGCCAAGTTTGAATTCTAGTTGGATTCGTTGCATTCACTTAAATGCAAATACTCTTGAGAAAGGTAATAACCAGTCTCTTCCCTCTAATTATGGGTTGAATAATAGGACAGATTAGATTCTATAGCCTTGGCTGGCAACCAGTCTACCACAGAAAGTAATGGCAACCTACTGCAGGATAATCTTCTGCCCAGTCAGTCATGTCTCTTTCAAGACATGATTGCCCAAAGCGTGTATCACGTATGGCTCTCAGGTGACTGAACTCACTACCTCCTAAGAAATAAAAATTCAATATTACAAAAAAAATGGCTGCCAGACAAATGAGTTTTTCTTTTTTACAAAAGTTCAATTGGTAGGTATGCTATTTCTTTCAGCAAGCCACCTGAACTCATAACCGTGTTTCTCAGTTTGATTTTCTTATGCATTCATTACAAAGACAAGGGGTTACAAAAAGAATTAAGATGAACATTAATCAGCCAGAAGAGAAAAGAGTTATCAGGAAGGCAGTAGATAGCAATTGATATTGCATTTCAATTTTTTTAAAATTAAACTTGACAAGAAAACTTGAAGACAGAAGTTCCACAAGTGAAAAGTGTTAGAAAAAAACTTACAGAACTTATGACTACATCTAACCAGATCAGCTTGAAATTGAGATCTTTACACCAGTCTAATAGTACACTTAAATTCTAAAGTTTGAGTGAGGTTTGTTTCATGGCATATCAACCTCTGTAGGTTATTTAATGCCAAAAAGGTGTGGTTTTGATGGGGTTTTTTTTCAGTTATGAGAAGGTTGATTTAATCAGATTTGGATGAAAATTTTATTTTTATTTTTTTTGTATTTTAGAAAACTGAAGATATCTTCTAGTTTTGTGTTAAAAAATGTAATGCTGGTAAATTTTTTTTTTTCAAAAATATATCATGGCAAATTTTTTTTGGCCTTAAAAAATATTTTTTCTATAAAGTCTATTTTCATATATATATATTTCTATAAATGTGTATTTTGATACTTTCGTAGTGCTTTGACCCCAGTTTTGGGGTGAACTATTTGCACATAGCTAGGACCCTAACAGGTGCTACCATCCCAGGTCAGGGTGGACCTGGGAACAACAGCAATTGAGAGGTGGTTCCATGTGCCTCACTAGCTCCCAATCAGAGGCTTTTCTGCTGGATGCAGTTTACCATTGTACCCAGGACCAAATTTAAAAGTTTAGCTACCATAGCAAAGAAATCATCTAAACAATTAACATGAATGAATTTATAGAGGAGACACAGAGAGACAACCTCATGGTATTGAAGAAATTAACTGACACTGAGCCATTAGATCAGGACTAATAATGTTGCTGATTTTATCAAGGAGCTCAAGGTAGATAGCAGTGACACAGGAATTTGTGGCAGCAATATTCTAAGCATGGAGGAATGGCATAATTATAGATATGCAAGATGGATTCCAGAGAGAATCATTGTCTTGCAAGACAGCCAACCAGCTTTCTTAGCTGCTAGCCTAGTAATTCATTCAATATGGTCTTTCCACTTTATGTCAGCTGGGAACATTAGCCAGAAAAGGCACAACGAGTCGCTTTCCTGGAGGTTAGCATCAGCCATACTAATGGAAGGCAGAGAGAGGTCTCTTAGATAATAGAGAGAAGTTTACTTTTGGAGACATTAAAATTAAGACATTTATTACAGTTAATGATGGACTTGATTGTTTTGGACATCAACTGACATTTACTCCGTGTCAGACTAGAGAAGTAAGAGTTTGGTTTGTTCAATGGCATCTCAACAACTCCTTGGGGTCATTTAACGCCAAAGTGTTAGTTCCTTCAGAATGTATTTCTGTTGGTTATATTTTCCATTCAAATAAGTTTTCTTGGTTATATTTCATAAAAGTTTTTTTATACTTTCATAGTATTTTGACCCCTGTTTGGAGGGTTAACTATTTACTCATAGCTGGGACCATAACAGGGGCTATCACCCCGTGTCAGGGTTGACCTGGGTTCCATGCTCCTCACAACCTCCTAATCAGATGCCTTGCTGCCAGATGTAGTTTATTGTCATGCCCAGGACAAGAAGCAAGACTTAAAAGCATACAATAGTGATGGACAAAATAAAGTAAATGTATACTTTAGTAATCAGAACAACAAATGACTATTACACAGGGTAGCAAGATCTATTTTGCTGTTGAAAAATGCTGGACAAATAAAATTTTGTTTTATACAGTTCAGATTGTTAATAAGAAGAGGAAAATTGTTTACTTGGAAATAAAGAAAGATCATCCAACAAGAATTGACTTCATATTCCACATCTTGGAACATGTCTTTTATGGATGCCAACCATAACTACATCAGCAATTAAAACAAAATATTTCCATTCTTGTTTTATTAGTTAGTGATATTTATTTATACAATCAAAACATGACAAGTGCAACAACACCTAATCAACAGTCAGGTTAGGTTTAAGGCTCCAAGCTGTCCATAGAACAATCAGCTAAAAGAGAAAAGAGTAATCAGGAAGACAGTAGATAGCAATTGGTATTGCATTTCAATTTTTTTCAAATTAAACTTGACAAGAAAGCATGAAGACTAGTTCCACAATGAAAAGTGTGTAAAAAAAAAAAAAAGAAAATCTTTCAGAATTTATTACATCTAGCCAGATCAACTTAAAATTGAGACAGTTACACCAGTCTAATAATACACTTAAATTCACAAGTTTGAGTGAGTTTTGTTTAATTTCAAAGCAGTTGCTATATACAAATTTTATGAATTTAACATTGAACAAGCCCAGAAGTGAATGATCATTGGAACCAGGTCATAATTTCTAATTGTACTCTAAAAATAATTTTAACCTTTGTTTTTCTACAACAATCTTTCTGGTATTATCAGTTCCCAACTAGGTATATATGCTGATGACAACTGGTTACTCCTATCTTAAGGATGAGGGATCTGACACAGTAAAATTGGCAGCTGCTCACAAAAATGACCTCCCATCAGTTAAAAGCAAAAAAATGCTGAAGCTGAGTAAAGTATTAAGACACAGGAAAATTTCCATAGAAACAAAGAAGAGAGTACTTGATTGCTATGTGATGTCAGTTCTTCAATATGGCAGTGAATGCTAGACAATATCAACAAAAATGAAAAAATTTGAAGCAACTGAAATGTGGTCCTACAGAAGGATGCTGCAGATATTGTGGACCGAGCATGTGAGCAATGACAAGGTGTTGGAAAGAATGGAAACAAAAAGGAAATTAATAAAGAGCATCAGGAAGAGACAACTGAAGTTCCTGAGACATGCAATGAGGAAGGAGGGCTTGGAGAATCTGATACTAACAGGCCAGATAGAGGCAAAAAGAGACAGAGGAAAGAAGCAGATAACATATTTGAGGGGCCTGATCAGGTGGATGACAGAATGGGGGCTGCGAGACATTACAGGAGAAAGCGTGCTAAGAGCCACCAGGGGTAGGCAGACGTAGAAGGCCATGATCGACTATGTCCTGAAAGGACAAGGCACATAGAAGATGAAAGTTAAACTATCTTTTGATGACCATAGAAAATTATTTTTGCCTTTCATCAGTACAGTTGATGCTAAACTCAACTCAACTACTAACATTAAGCGGAGTGACTATAATGAATCAGTTGTTAGGTCTGCTACTAGGAAAGTTGGTTCATTGTGATGTGTATTAAATCTTCTGTCCAGTCAGTCATGTCTTTTTCTAGACATGATCACCCAAGCGTGTTTCATGTATGGGACTTAACTGACTGAATCTCATCTAGGGGTTGTAAGGTACTGGTTTAGCAGGAATGAGGAAGTTGCATTGCAGAGACAAAAGAATAATCAACAGATTTCACATATCAGTCGAATAAGGGACACCTAATGACCACAGGGTAGTTGGTCAAAACGTTGTGTCTATAATAACATCTATACCAACTAAGAACTATAGTTTTTAAATAATTCAACTATAAAATCCTCAAAGTCAATTTGAATTGGAAAATATTTCAGAAATTACAAGTTTAGAATTTTCATAAATCTCTTCATTTTCATTTCTATATTATTAAATAGCCTTCACCTTTCATCATCAATTTCAGTCAGATCAAAGATCCATAATTTCTGATCTAATTAAATTTCTCATGAGAAGATGTTTACTGTAAAATTTCCATCAAAGCCCAATCAACTGAGTTCAAAGTTACTGTATACAAATTTTATGAATTTAATATTGAACAAGCATTGAAGTCAATGACCACTGGAACCAGATAATGAATTTCTAATTGTACTTTAAAAACAATTTTGACTTTTGTTGTTTGTTTTCAATCTTTCTTGTATTATCAGTTCCCAACTAGGTATATATGCTGATGATACAGCTAGTTACTCCTCTCTTAAGTGTGATGGATCTGACACCGTAAAATTGGTAGCTGCTCTCAAAAATGACCTCCCATCAGTTAAGAGCAAAAAATGCTGTGTAAATTTTAATTCCTCCAAAGTTAAATTATCTTTTAATGACCATAGAAAATTATTTTAGCCTTTCATCAGCATAGTTGATGCTAACCTCAACTACTAACAGGAAGTGGAGTGACTATAATGAATCAGTTGTTAGGTCTGCAACTAGGAAAGTTGGTTCATTGTGATGTGTATTAAAGTGTTGGCTTGTGAATTTGTTGATGTAATTTTCAATTCAGTACCTTTGCTTAGTCATGTGTACTTGGACTTCTGAAGAACAGGGAAAAAGTATTGCTGAAAAATAAAAAAACTCAACCGGACAAGACATTCATAGATATGAAAAGTAGAACAAAATCACTAACAATGTAGATTAAATGATTTTAGAGCTAATTTCAAGATTTCCTGTAGGTTACTTAGATCAATAAAGTCCAGAGGACAAAACAACCAAAATATTACAAGTAAGATGAAGACAATATTTCACATGTAAATAGGATTAATAATATTCTGAATTTTTTAAACAATTTTACTATTTTATTGCTAGTTTTATATTATCTTATAATTGCTGCTTTTTAGATTATGTATTCTAACAGTAAAACATTGTTGGAAACAAGAGTACTAGACTGTCATATAGTACCAGCAATGCCAGATTTATCATTTAGCTTGGGTGTGCTTAAGTACAGGCCTTCCTTTGCCTGGGTGGTCCCATTTTCATTTAAAAAAAAAAAAAATTTTTCAAAATTCTGCTGAAATACATTAAAATATATTTCTATCAAATCAACATAAGTTTTTGTACATACAAATAACCTAAAAATCAGATTAACCTTCTCAGATAGAAGAAATTTAAAAGCTTCTGCTTGTGACTTTATAGCAAATGGGAAAAAACAATTAGTTTTTCAGAAAAGTTTGTCATTCAATATTTTTCAGAAAAGACATTGAATGATTCAGCATAAATTTTGACAACATATTAAAAATATTATAATGGTGAAAATCTCAAATTTAATAGCTATCAGCATTCAATAATAAATGCAGTCCACCATGTGTGATGTCTTCCTGTTGCCTAGCAAGAGTGGCGATATCATTTGGTGGTAGGGTGATGGATTGGACAAGGGAGAGTATTTGTTCCTGTGAGTTTGTCAACGTTTCTGGTTATATACCATAAACAACAGTTTTCAAGTAGTTTTCTCACACAAGCACATGTGATTCTCTTTTCTTGCTTCTTCTCTTTGTGTTTGTGTGTTCTTGATATGTGTGCATGTCTACACAGTATTTTTCTATCTGCAGGAATTTGCCTGTGGCTACAAGAAAGTTATGCATACGTTCTATCTTTGAATAAAACACTTCCTATAACATGAACCAAACAAGACCTTAGCTAAGATAAGCTATGAATTCCAACAATATCAAAAAACAAAGACATGAGCATTGCACTTACGTGTGTGTGTGTGTTTATGTATGTGTGTGTGTGTGTGTGTATATATATATATACTAGCAGTATAGCCCGGCATTGCTCGGGTGTAATGAAAGCTTTAAAACTAATCCATGGTCCTGGAACTCAGACTCTTTGGATGTTGGCACAAAAGACTAAAAAGCAATAGTTGTTTCCAGTTAAAGCAAAACCGTAGATTGAAAGAAAAATGAATGGCTGTCAGTCAAATTTTGATTTCCAGGTATCGATATCAAATTTTCTGCACTATTGTAAGAACTGCAACCTTGAAACTTCTGAATGTCGTTTCTTATGTCTTTGTCTATGAGTGTATCAAATTTGATTAAAATCGGACCACTCCTTCTATAACCCGATTTTTTCAATTATCGATTTGATATTTATCGGGGGTACCTCAACACAAAACCTAGCTAAGAACACTCGCAGACACATAGTACAACTGAGTCAATTTTCAAGAAAATCAGTTCAGCCGTTTTGGAGTCTATAGGTAACACAGACACACACAAAGTTCCATTTATAAATAAGTTTAGATATATACACACATACACAGTTTGCAATAGATAAATTGTCTAAATTACACAAAAATGAAAATACTGACATCTAAATTTAACATATTTTTCCAACATACATAAAAAATATCTTAAAATACTAAATAGTAAATTTATTCAATCAGATAATTTCAAAACTTGACACCCAGAAGGCAACAAAATCCTGGTCATTGTCTTGAAGAAATGTTCCCCTGAACTCTCCTCTGTCATCTCTAAACTATGTAACTACTGTCTCCACTTCCTGATTTCCTGCCTGCTGGAAGTCCTCTTCTGTGGTTCCTGTATTTAAAGAAATCAGGGGAACTGTCAGAACCATCCAATTATTGTCCTATCAGCCTCCTACCAATTTTCTGAATATGTGTTCGAAACTTTTCAATGCTGAAATATTTCAGCATTTTACTAGCCATTAACTATTCTCAGACAGTATGACTTCTGCTTTGCCAGGTTTACTGCTAACCATCACTGAATACATATATCAGGCCCTCGATAAGTCTGGCAATGCTCAAGCTGTTGCCCTAGATATCTCCTAAACATTTGATAGGGTCTGTCATGCCGGCCTTCTGCACAAGCTATTGGGTTATGGTATCAATGGGCAATTGCTTGGTTTGATCCAATCTTTCATATCAAATTGCATAATGAAGGTCATCTGAAATGGGCATGCCTCCTCATCCTACCACACACATGCTGACATCCCCAGGGCTCTATGCTAGGCCCTACACTGATGACACTGCCCTTTAGTCCCGCATCAGTAAGAAATCCGGCGAGGCGGACAAATATAACCTTGCTGCTGATCTTGAGAGAGATCTACGCTCAGTGGTGGACTGGGGTAAGAATAGCTTGTAAATTTCAATGCTTTTAAAATGAAGCTACTGTCAACCCTTACAGGCAGTCTCTCTTGCCCCCCACCCACCCCATAAGCAAGGACAAAGCAAGTCTCCCTGAAAGCAATATACTGTGCCTCTTCAGCCTCACTCTCTCTTCTGACCTCAAGTGGAACTATTACATTGGATCAATAGCTAAATCTATTGCTAGCAATGTTAGGTCGGTGTCGGGCCAGGAAGTTTTTTTTCCCACCCGAATCCATCATGCACATATACAAATCAACTATTTGACCATGCATGGAATACTATTGTCATATCTGGTCAGGCGGCCCTGCTGTTCATCTCAAGGTTCTCAACAGGTTCCAAAAGAGAATCTGTAATGTGTTCAGTCCAGACCTGACAGGTCGAATCCAGTCACTTTCTCACTGATGGGATGTGGCTTCCCTCTGTCTCTTCTACAAATACTTTCATGGTTTCTGCTCTGACAAACTTAGGTCACTGGTCCCCCCTCCACAAGAATTTATTCATGCAACCAGACTGGAAACAAGGTCCCACCCTTTTACAGTTCTATCTACAAAATGCAGCCAACAGTGACTCCAGCAGCTTCTTTTCTCACACTCCCCACCTGTGAAATTCTCTTCTGGATACTTACTTTCTTGACAGTTACAACCTCCAGGAATTTAAATGCAATGTCAATTCCCATCTCATTCACTTGATTAGCCCTTCCCTCATCCTTTCTACATCCCCCATTTGAGGCATTACTATGCAAGGAATGAAGATTATATACCCCAGTGAGTGTAATAAAGGGTTTGGTTTAAAATTCCTAGCACTGAAGAAGGCCGAAGTGTACAACAGCTGAAACATTGTACAAATGGCAACAAAGATGAGGACAATAGTGTAAATACTGTAAATACTACCTCATCTCAGAAATATAGCCAAATATTAAATTATTCATCTCAAAGTAGTATGAATTTGCCAAGATAACCAAATGTTGAAACCATATCACATTCGATAGTTGTTGGTTGGTTGTTTTTATGGCATATCAACCTTGGTGGGTCATTTATTGCCAACTAAATTTTTATTTATTGCTGGTTATACCTTTTTCTTTCAATAATTTATGATTGTTTTTTATATAAGTTTTGTGTCTAGTAATACATTTTTCTTTTCGAGTATCAAGATTCATTGGGATTTGTTTTTAAGGGCAGGGTCTTCAAGTCCTACCCTTGTTATTTAAGCAGTAACTGGAGGGAAGGAACAGATTAATACTTTTCCCAAGGGTACCAGTGCTTAAGTGAATGCAGGGTATTCAACTGGAATTCAAACTCGGCTCACCGATTTCTCTTTCCAAGCAGATATCCACTGCACCACAATGCACATCCATCTCTAAACACTTACAGCACCTGGTATTCCCAAGCGATCACCCATCTAAGTACTGACCAGGCTCAACGTTGCTTTACTTTGGTGATCAAGGTAGAATCAGTGTATATGGCCGTAAGCCACATTGGATAGAAACAGCTTCAAAAATAGATGACTGATGCCATTCAGTGGTGTAGTGGATATGAGTTAAACATGTTAATCTCATCTGATGTACGTTGTAATACAGTGGATATCGGCTCAGAATGAGAAATTGGGGAACCAAGTTCGAATTCCAGTTGAATTCCTTGCATTCACTTACGCGCAAATAAAGGTATTAATCCGTCTCTTCCTTCCAGTTCTGGGTTAAATAACAAAACAGATTGGGTTCTATAGCCTTGGTTGGCAACCAGTCTACAGCAGAAAGCAATGGCAACCTACTGCGGTATAATCTTCTGTCCAGTCAGTCATGTCTTTTTCTAGACATGATCGCCCAAGCGTGTTTCACGTATGGGACTTAACTGACTGAATCTCATCTAGGGGTTGTAAGGCACTGGTTTAGCAGGAATGAGGAAGTTGCATTGCAGGGACAAAAGAATAATCGAATAAGGGACACCTAATGACCACAGGGTAGTTGGTCAAAACGTTGTGTCTATAATAACATCTATACCAACTAAGAACTATAGTTTTTAAATAATTCAACTATAAAATCCTCAAAGTCAATTTGAATTGGAAAATATTTCAGAAATTACAAGTTTAGAATTTTCATAAATCTCTTCATTTTCATTTCTATATTATTAAATAGCCTTCACCTTTCATAATGAATTTCAGTCAGATCAAAGATCCATAATTTCTGATCTAATTAAACTTCTCATGAGAAGATGTTTACTGTAAAATTTCCATCAAAGCCCAATCAACTGAGTTCAAAGTTACTGTATACAAATTTTATGAATTTAACATTGAACAAGCATTGAAATCAATGACCACTGGAACCAGATAATGAATTTCTAATTGTACTTTAAAAACAATTTTGACCTTTGACTTTTAAATCAAACTTTATTAAATCCACAAGGATTTTTCTCATTCTGCCTTTCATTATTAAGATATATTAAATATTCACCCGTGTGTCTTTCAATGAACCAAAATATGTCACTACTAGATCAAGGTATTGACCTTAATGTTTCTAAGTATGGTGGAAGTGCAAAAATATGTCTCACCTTTTTTTTTTTTTTTAAATATCACCCCGAGCAAGGTGGTAATGCCACTGAAGCACAGGGGGCTACGTAGGAGTGAAAAGATTGGAAAAGAGAAAGCCAGAAACCATATCCTAAACAAGGAACAAGGGATGAGCTTCTTTACCTGTTCAATAGACATGGGTGGAGTGTGAAACGGGCGATAGTTTAGTCTTTCTTTATTTTAATGAATAAACACCAAAGTACTGGACAGCAAGTAAACATGTATTTAGTAATGATTAGCTCACTAGTCAAGCATAATACTCTTTCAAATTTGAGACGTAAACCTTATCAATATTTTGATAAGCATTCAATCATAAATTACGCTTTTTATATTGTTTTTTCTGAAGAGAGTTTCGATTTTTTTTTCATGTTTGCATGTACGAAAATATTAATTACACAGAACTATAAAGACAAACAAATTTGTACCCACAGAAAGAACTAATTACTTTGAACAAAATAGACATTATACTAACCCAACCTAAGGAACCTTTCGGCCAACACTCTTCAAAAATTTATGTTAGCTTTATTGTAGATGGTAAATACAGGACAAAGAAAACACTAAAGGATTACTTACAAAAATGGGGGGGAAAGATGGAGCTCGTCTAAAAATAAATTTTAATCAATAAATTAAAATGTAAGGAACTACTCTACAAACGCGGGTGTCCCTCAAGGCTCTGTCCTAGATCCTACGCTCTTTCTAATCTACATCAATGATCTCCCCGATGCCATAAGATCACAAGTAGGCATGTACGCCGATGACACCACAGTTTACTCTCGCCTCGATCAAAAATCTGGTGTTGGTGACAAGGCGAACCTCGCTGCCGAGCTTGAAAAGGACCTCCAATCCGTGGTGGATTGGGGTAAGAAATGGCTCGTAAAATTCAATTCTTCCAAAACAAAGCTGCTGTCAATTAACCACCACCACAGACAACCGCATCTCCTTCCCCTTAGCATGGAGCAGGCTTGCTTCCCAGTGAGTAAAACACTACGCCTGCTTGGCCTGACACTCTCAGCGGACCTCAAGTGGAATGACTACGTTGAATCCATTGTTAAATTCGCTGCTATGAAAGTCGGCTCTCTGTGCAGGGCCCGGAAGTTCTTTCCGTCTGAATCTATCCTGCACTTATATAAATCTACCGTCTGCCCGTATATTGAATACTGCTGCCACATCTGGTCGGGTGCCACTGCTATTCTCCTCGGGGTTCTTGACAGGGTACAGTGGAGAATCTGTAATGTGATAGATACCGACTTGGTTGACCGCCTGCAGTCACTCTCTCACTGGCGTGAGGTTGCTTCCCTGTGCCTCTTCTATAAATACTTTCACGGCTTCTGCTCTGATGAACTTAAATCACTGGTGCCCCCTAGGTATGAATTTGCACGAGATACTAGATTAGCAACTCGATCCCACCCTTTTACAATGAAACCGATGAAATGTAACCGCAATTTCTACTCCAACAGCTTCTTTTCTCGCACTTCCCCGACGGCTACAACCTCCAGGAGTTTAAATATAAGGTCGAAAGACACCTAACACACTAACTCGTACCCATTCTCTCCATCACTCTTCATATGCACCTCCTTACTCGTCTATCACCCTCCTGACATTTCCTATACCCAATCGCTCTATGTAACCCCCTGCGCTAAAGTGGCAGTGGAATGCCTTGCTTGGGGTGATATGATTAAAAAAGAAAAAAAAATGGTTGGGGTGTAAACACACAACTCCATAAGAGTGATGAAAAGCAAAAATGTAACACTCACAAACCCTCCAGTAATTGCAAGGAGCGAATAAATCGCTCTTTCTGCCTGTACAGGCTCGGTTGATGGAGTTTAAGATAGACAGCTTCCAAAATGCGTAGATGAGCTGATCGAGCACTGTGCAGAACAGAAAACCAATTGTCCTCATAAGGAGAGGCACATACTTTACTGTCAAGAAGGTGTTGACCAATTGTTGACTCCAGAACAGCCTGAGAAACAATGAACCAAACAGCCACAACACTAAGAAATGTGTATGCTTTTCTATTCAGACAAGCATTCACATCTTGGTTATTATACACACGTTTCAGCTGTTTCATCCGGATTTCTTCAGGTATCTGTCGTACATAGCAACCTTCCGGAACTTCGGACTGAATCCTTTATTCAATCCATAAAAATCAATTGCTCTTCTTCCGTAATAACATGTTTAGAATCTGTTCGCAAGTTATACTCACAATTGTCACGTTTTCCGTTTTTTCTACTAGAATTTCTTAGAATGTTCAGCGCTACCATAGCCAAAGATTGAACTTATTTTTTCTAATACCTTTTATTTAATTTCTAGCCGAACATTCAACACATGCAAAGTATCCCGCCTTTCATCATTTTGAAGGACTTAAATATTCAAAATTTCATTAAAATTATTAACACAAAGATTTCAGTGGACTATCAGAAAATATCGAAATGCACTTGATAAATAGCTGCCAAAAATAACATTTTAAATATGAAAGTTTACAAACGTATCAGAAAAACGTATCTTCCCTATCACAAAACTACTTACTGACCTAAGGAGCGACTACAAAGACCTTCCTTACTCACGACGCTCCCCACATTCCTAAGCCTTAAATCTTTTCAGCTTATTATTTGCCATGAAGATTTTAACCTCCGTTGAACCAAGACTTCATGTATTACTTTAATTGTAAAAACATTAATTGCTATGTGTGTATATATATAAATGTTATTTTCAACTCAATTTGCTCTTCCTGAGTCTCAACTTTCAACTCAATTTGCTCTTCCTGAGTCTCAACTTTCAACTCAATTTGCTCTTCCTGAGTCTCAACTTTCAACTCAATTTGCTCTTCCTGAGTCTCAACTTTCAACTCAATTTGCTCTTCCTGAGTCTCAACTTTCAACTCAATTTGCTCTTCCTGAGTCTCAACTTTCAACTCAATTTGCTCTTCCCTGAGTCTCAACTTTCAACTCAATTTGCTCTTCCCTGAGTCTCAACTTTCAACTCAATTTGCTCTTCCTGAGTCTCAACTTTCAACTCAATTTGCTCTTCCCGAGTCTCAAGCTTTCAACTCAATTTGCTCTTCCCAGTCTTTCAACTTTCAACTTTCAATTTGCTCTTCCCTGAGTCTCAACTTTCAACTCAATTTGCTCTTCCCTGAGTCTCAACTTTCAACTCAATTTGCTCTTCCCGAGTCTCAACTTTCAACTCAATTTGCCTCTTCCCGAGTCTCAACTTTCAACTCAATTTGCTCTTCCCGAGTCTCAACTTTCAACTCAATTTGCTCTTCCCGAGTCTCAACTTTCAACTCAATTTGCTCTTCCCGAGTCTCAACTTTCAACTCAATTTGCTCTTCCCGAGTCTCAACTTTCAACTCAATTTGCTCTTCCTGAGTCTCAACTTTCAACTCAATTTGCTCTTCCTGAGTCTCAATTTTCAACTCAATTTGCTCTTCCTGAGTCAATTTTCAACTCAATTTGCTCTTCCTGAGTCTCAATTTTCAACTCAATTTGCTCTTCCTGAGTCTCAATTTTCAACTTTCAATTTGCTCTTCCTGAAGTTTCTCAATTTGCTCTTCCTGAGTCTCAATTTGCTCTTCCTGAGTCTCAATTTTCAACTCAATTTGCTCTTCCTGATTATCAATTTTCAACTCAATTTGCTCTTCCTGATTATCAATTTTCAACTCAATTTGCTCTTCCTGATTATCAATTTTCAACTCAATTTGCTCTTCCTGATTATCAATTTTCAACTCAATTTGCTCTTCTTGATTCTCAATTTTCAACCAATCGTTGTCGATTTACGTAAATTAAAACAATTTCTTAAAAAACCCCAAAAGATTAACTTACTCGTTCTATTACATTAAATATTTGAAAATATACATTGCCATTTCAAATTTGAAGTTTATTCACTATGTTAATAGTGGCCATGATTACAAATTCCGTCACAACAATATTAAACTTAGAATTTAAAAGCTTTTTTAATTAAATCAAATAGTTTTGTTGTATTTTTTTAATTTTAATATACAAAGCAGATATTTAGTAAATGGTGCTTGACAAAAACAAATTGATTTAAATTCTCCAGTGAGTCCTGCTTTAAATATAAATACGAAGATGCTGAATTTTAATTTCTAAATTTCATGAAAGTAGGGGTTAACACCTGTAAAAAAATATTTTTGCCAATATTTTTTAAAAATAGAATATTTAAAAAATATTTTCATTTGTGAATACTGGACATTTCATTAAAATCCGGCAATTATTTGAATTTTCCAAGAATTTCAAAGACTTCCAATTTAAAAAAAAAAAATTTTCTATTCCTTTGGGTCAATTGCTTACGCAAGAAAGATTTTAACCAAAATTTCGAACGAACTAGAAATGATTAAAAAAAGTTAAATTATTCTTAGTCTTTTCTCTTAAAGATTTTGATGATAAAATATCAAATTTGGGTTTTTTCCTTATGCTCTTGAAATTTTTTTGTTGGTGGGATACATAATTTTAATTTATTAAAAATAAGTGATTGAAAAAAATGAAGTTTGTAAAAAGATTTTTATCAATAAAACAAATTTTTGAACAGTATTTGAAAATCTGTTTGCGGTAGAAAAAAATTAAATTAAAAATTTACGTATATTTCGATAAAACGAGATCGCTAGGTATTTAAAATATAGGCACCGAATATTCGTGCTAAAAATTAATTTGTATTATGGCGGTATTTCATATAAACGCCACTAGAAGCAATTAGGACTGGCCTCAAAGAGAACTCCCAAACCTTTATAAGAGGTCTGGAAGTAAATACAGAGAGAGACTAAATTTTACCTCCTTATGTGATGTAATTGTCTGTGATTAGTTGCAAGTTGCAACCTTTATAATGGCGGTGTGTTGGACTGCACTTAAGTTCAAACTGAATAAAGATCTTGTGAATTGCTCTCGATAAAATGGTTGTCCGTAAATGAAACGGTGAAATAGTAACAAAACAACTAGGTTAGACCTATTAGGAAGAACAGGATTTTGTAACACTAAAAAAATTGACTATATCAAGTGGTTATTTCTCTCTATAGGAGTTATTGGGAAATGCTTAATTTCCCCAACACTATATTTTTTAGGCACACAAATGAATGACGAAACTTGCTTTTAGAATAACAACAAAGAATGGTTTATTATATAGTAAACGTACAAGATTGGTAGTATGTAAGCGTCCATGGTGAAGCTAGCAGCAGATAGTATGTAAGTGTCCATGGTGAAGCTAGCAACAGATAGTATGTCAGTGTCCATGGTGAAGCTAGCAGCGGCGTCTTCCGCGAAAGCATTCCATGGGGAATCAGTGGCAGCAATGTGAGAGAGACGTCCGTTACTGCCGCGGGCTCATGGCTCTCAGCCTTTCCTCCGTTCTACAAACAGGACTAGGAAAAATAGTTCTAGAGAGGAATCAGTGCGCTCCGCCCGTTGATTGGTCAGTGAGTGACCGAATCTCCCGTCGGGGGCATTGATTCGCTAAAGGAAATAGATCTGTGGCTGCTACATCTCTCTCGAAACAGGTTACTAACTTTCTTTTAACTTTAATTTCGTTTTTGTCCAAATACCCGGAAAAAAAGTCAAAATAAGTCTAAAAATCTCAACTTAAATTTTATAAAACTTCACTGGGTACGTTAATTATTCGCGTGCCATAAGAAAGAAAACTCGAAACATTCGCGCTCAAACTTCTGGAGAAAAAAAAATCACCGTTTCTTAAGGAGTGTTTTTATTAGACGGTATTTCGTCAATATTAGAAATGAAATTTACTTATGCCTATTCACAAAGAGGCCGTGACAAAATAAAAAAAATATTTTTCGCCTGCTCATCTCCACTCAATGCTGTATAACATGAGTATCCATTATCCAAATTTCCAAAATTCGTGTAAAAAGTACAAAAGATTTTTGCGTGAAATGTTAATTTCACCACTTAAAAATCCGTTTAAGTGACGTCATTACCTGTACATAACTCAATTTTATATAAAACTGTACCTTCAGGGTGTGTATGTGCGTATATATATATATATAAGCTATGTTATGAAATGTAAAGGGTTAGTGCGTTTATGCTTGGGTTCCATTCCAATCTGCCTCATTTTGTAGATTATATATATATATATATATATATATATATATATATATTAATATGTATCTGACAAAATCTTAAAACCGAAGCACTTCCGGTCCCAAGAATTTCGGGTAGAAGATTCTCAATCTGTACAAGCAACCTTCTTTTCAAGCAAAAAAAAAAGTATTTCTCCAGAGGATTGCTTCCAGAAAAAAACAAACAAACAAAAAAAAAAATGAGCAGTTCAAATAAATCTTCGATTAAGACTAACCCATGCACAAAGAAAGATTTGTTCAACCTTTTATACCATTTAATAAAAACCTTTATTATTGAAAATTTCTTTCGATCAAGGAGATATTCTTTTTGCATACTTTCTTTGGTAAAAATATTAACTTTTTACACTAAGGTTAGATTCATTCAAAACAAACTAGTATAATGGTAAATATTTCATTTTATGTTGTAATTTAAATTACTATCCCACCAAAAAAATCTGTACATATGGGGCTAGGTAAGATCGCAGAGAAAAAGTGATAAAGTACACATAAGACTTGTGTAAATGGAATGTTTTAGTCACAGTTAATATTCAAACGGATCGGTTAGTGATAATGTCTAGAGCCAATAGAGGACAAAATGTGACGGTCTTGCAATCCATATCCGGAAACTATCCAATCAAAGAGCAACATAAAAATTTAGTTGATATTGAATTTGAATAGTGTATTTATTTCTTGTTTCACCGGTTTTTAAAATATCTTTCTCACATTTTTTAGTACGAGGCCAGTCTATTTGAGTCTTAAAGTCAATTACCTTCGGGCATCAAACAACGTCACTGTGCCTACTTAAGTTAGTGATAGGACAAGTAAAAACGAGAACAGATCCTTAGCTTAACCTAGCCATGAATATCAATTTTATTTTTTTAAATGGAAACCTAAAGGCATAAAATCTTACTCTTCTCGAGGTTTCATAAACTCTGGATACTACCGAGAAAAAAAAACAAAAAAAAAACACACACACATTTCCCAAGTGAGTTCAAGATATTGATTTTCTCTCGGTATTAAATTGAAAAATAGTACTTACTACTGTATGGATTTCAAAACGCTCTGCAAATTGTATAATTAAACGTGACATATATGTAAAGTAATGCTTGTTTTACAATACGGGTACTTTATTCTTTTATTTTTGGACTGATAAGAATAATTGATTCTTGGTATTTACCCAACAACTCTCCCCAAAGACAGTGTGGCACAAGGCTGTATACGTAAGATCAGGCTTCTGTCTGCTTTTCTTCAGTCCAGATCTGCACTTCGGCATAACCTCATCTGGTTTCCTCTCTGACCGAAGAGTCCGACAAGGATAGACGGTGTTTGCTGTTTTTATGAGCATTGATTCTTTGTTATTCAGAAAATAAGTCTTAAGAAAACATTTCAAACGTAACTCAAGTGGAGCGCATCAAAACTGTATTGTGATTTGTAGGCTGCAACTTACCTGAACGCCATCAAGGCAAATTGATTAAACGAAAATATTTTAATGGACAAAATTGTGGGTAATAAATGTTCATATACAGGAGAGGGTTTTGATTTTTTTTATTACATTGGTTTGGAGGACCAGGCGAGAACCGTAACGGCTAGAATTAAAAAGCAGAAATAAATGGAGAATTTATACTTCCGTAAAGAGATCGCACTTAGTCAAGATTTACTGATCTCATCCCCACCTAGCTAAGAGAAAGGATATGGTAAGTATATATTTATTTATCCGACCTTCCCACTAAGGCAACTTGTAACAAGATTTTTTTTTCAATTTACATTATACCGTGGTAAGCCCATATGCATGGACATTTACCAAGGACAAAATCTGGCCTGTCCCTACGATCAGGGTCATGCTAGCGTCCATATTATACCGACCAAATCTCATCGGATGTTCCGTGCGCCTTTTCATCTAAAATGAAGTCATTATTTCACTTCCGGTAAAAAAAAAAAAACGAACTCTTGTGCCAACAGAGCATAGGGAATCTTTAAGTACGTACTATTCTTCATTCTTATTTACTTTTAGACCGCAATAAACCAGAGAACTCTTGATATGGACCAAAAACGTGGCAGCAACACTTTATATTCTATGCACAAAATACCTAATAAGGATAACTGTATTTATTTCTTAAGACAGTTACAATATCTTTCCATTTAGTGATGACGCAGAGAGCACAAGTGATAGAAATATAACTTTTAAAGTTTTAAATTAAAAACGATTTCCCAGCGCAGGCTTTGAGCACAATCTTCAGTCAACCTGTTGACTGGAGTAAGATCACGAAATGGTGTGGAAAACTTGACTGTTAAATCAGGCGGGGAAAGGAGGAGCAGTGTACCTACCTTGCGTTGACGAATTGTGTTTCTAAATAAAGAAAAAAAAGGAATGCGCGCGAAATTACTAACATTTTATAGTTAGTGGTCACGTGACAGGGTTACCACGTGATCCATGAAGGTGTATAAAAGGTGGGACAATTTCCTTTTCAAATTTTTTTTTTTTTTTGAAAAATGTACTTTCTACGTAACAAAGTTTTTAGGCTGGTATATTTCGTAACTTAACTTATATTTCGTAACATCACGTCACACGTTTCGGCTATTTTTTTTCATTTTTGCGAACGACTGTGAGTATTTTTTGAATTTTGCGTAACTCTGTGTTGATATATCTCTGTCTCCCATTTGTTAGGTTTTCCCCTGCGAATGTGTCAGGGGATTGTGCGAAGATGGATGGGTTCTTGCAGTGAATGAGTAAATTGTTAATGAGTGATTGGGCCGTGAAAGTGTTTAGTTAGGTATAGGAGAGTGAGTACCAACTTCAACCTACACCTCCTTTTTGGCCATGTGCCACATTTATTGTAATTTTTTACAATAATAAATATTGTATCTCTGTTTTAATGCTGTTCATGCTATTTTGTGAACTTTTTTGCGTTTTATTTTCTATTCATTGCGGGGAGGCAAACAAACATTGACAGTCTCCCAAGCCCTCTATTTGAATGGCTTCTTCCCCGCCGTCGGTGTGGAAAAAAAACCCAGGACTGTAACCAGGTGCGTGAACGATATAAAGAAAAAACGGAAATTAGCTTACACCCTTTCCAGAAGTATTAAATGCCATATCGTCGAAGACAATCTCCCTGTTGACATCCGGTGCTGAAACACGGAAGTTTATCGGTGTCAGTAGAAATATCATGGAGGAGGCTCTTAAAAACCTAAACGTTGTTTGTACCAAAGATATTGGCAAGATGGTTCAAGACAATGTGGGACGTGCTGTTAGGATGTGAGGAGGCAAAGGTATATTAGTACCATAACAACAAAAAACATCAGGATTCAAACATGGGACCCGCTAAACCAGGATTTTTATGCATAGCGTATCTCTGGAGATGTTATGCGATCATGTGGGAGTTTTTTCTCGCAGTTTGGTTCCGTAGAGGAGGTGTCTCGCGTAGCGAGTAAGGCATGTGTCTCTTTGGAAGATGTTTGGCTACATGTAATCCTGGACCCTCCGAATTTTATACGAGTGTCTGACATTTTGCTTTATCGCGAAAAGCTTTTCGTAGTAGTGGAGGGCCGAAGACCACATCGCCCCGCAAGAAATTCAGTGGCGGGACAAGTGACACCGGTAGCACCGGCGGTGCAAAAAAAAAAAAAAGCAGTGACAAAGTCCGGCCACGAAAATGGTACAGGGAATGCGCTGAAGTTGTGAGGAGGGAAAGTCTGCTTCTTCTACACCCCAACAGGACGTCGCTACGATGACGGCTTCATTCATACAATTACCGGAGAAAGAAAATAGAATGGAGTGTAAAGAAATACTTCCACGCGTTCTTCATCTCTAAAATGAGGGAGTCATACCAAAAAAAAAAAAAGTTAAAGATCTGAAAGTAGACTGAGATAGAGCAGAATAGGCGCTGGTTGCCACCAAGACCCAATCTGCTCCTGCATCGCCTGTTAAAACTAAACAAATGAAAGGAAGGAGTCCGTCGTCTTCTCCTGAAAAAATTCTTTAATCTCCCTCCCAGACACTCTCAGTGGACCTCAAGTGGAATAACTTCGTCGAATCCATTGCTAAATTCGCTGCTATGAAAGTCGGCTCTCTGTGCAGGGTCCGGAAATTCTTTCCGCCTGAATCTATCCTGCACATATATAAATCTACCGTCTGCCCGTGTATTTAATACTGCTGCCACATCTGGTCGGGTGCCCCTGCTATCCTCCTCGGGCTTCTTGACAAAATACAGTGGAGAATCTGTAATGTGATCGATACCGACTAAGCTGACCGCCTGCAGTCACTTTCTCACCTAGGTGCCCCCTAGGTGTGAATTTTCACTAGATACTAGATTAGCAACTAGGTCCCACCCCTTTACAGTGAAACCTACAAAATGTAACCACAATTTCTACTCCAACAGCTTCTTTTCTCGCACTTCCCGCCTGTGGAATTCCCTTTCGCATGATTGCTTCCCCGACGGCTACAACCTCCAGGAGTTTAAATGTAAGTTCAATAGACACCTCCTAACACACTAATTCACACCGATTCCCTCCAACACTCTTCCTACGTACCTCCTAACTCGTCTATCACCCTCCCTCTGACATTTCCTATACCCAATCGCTCTGTAACTGCCTGCGCTATAGTGGCAGTGGACTGCCTTGCTTGGGGTGATATGATTAAAAAAAAAAAAAAACCCTCCCCCAAACAGATACCCCCACCAAACCTTACCTGAAAAAAAAAAAACACTAATATATAAAACAGAAAAAGTCTGTCAAGTTGATAGGCAACCCCTTGAGAGGAATCTCTCCTCTCAAAGAAAGGCCCTCTTAAGGCCATTGTTTAAATTTTCTACAGTAGACTGCAAGTCTATTGAGGATCCCAACAATTTGACCCTGAAATCCCTGGGACAATCTTAGTCTGGAGAGGGCTTGGTTTAGAAGAAATGGGTAAGCATGCTTTCTACCATTGTCCTCAGGTACACCCTTTCTGGGTGAGTTGACAGCTAGTATTGTACTTTAACAGCGCATGCCCATTGATCTTGCATATGATAATGTGTCACCCCCGTATTCTGGGATGAAATGGATGGTGTTTCTCACATTTCTGGCCATAGTAAGGATGGTAGTTTGGATGTTACAAATGGAGAGAATCTTGTAATATGAATGTTATTCATATAAGCATCTGATTAGATTCTTTGAGTATCAGCTCAAGATGATCTGATCTGATAAAAAGCATCTGATATTGACAGAATTCAGCAAAAAGTGGGTAACTGTAACAAGTCTGGTTTATGTAAAAGGGGCTAGGCTTACATCACAATGGGGGTGCTTTCTTACAAACTCTCCCCTGGTTAAGTTAGACTTCTTTTGCGTACCTACTTAGTGTGTGTAAATGTTGTTCCTAGCCGGTTACTGGCTTTCTCTTGAGTGATGATCCAAGTCGAGATTTCTAACCACCCCAGTTTGTTTTTGGGCCCCAATTTTTCATCTTGACTGGGTCAGTCTTTGTTTCTCATTCCATTATTCTTTATCCTTTCCCTCTCCATTAACCAGTGTGCTATTTGATTTCACCATGTGGTGGAATATAGCAGCCCCTCTGAATTTTTGTGGGGGTCTTACTAACATTTCATTTTAGTTTGTTTTGGGTTTATCCTACCCTCTCCCACTCATTTTTCTTTTCACTATATTTTTATATATACTTTATAAAATTAATGTATATAAATAAATTTTTATCTCATGGAATTTGTACAACGTTTCAGCTGTTGTACACTCTAGCCTTCTTCAGGTGCTAGGAATTTTGAACCAGACCTTTTATTACAATCACTGGGGTATTTCATCCTCATTTTTGCATGAAGCCTCAATTGGAAGTCATGAGTTATCTCCCTCTAACCCTGCAAGTCTAAGTCAGTAACTAACCAACATCTATATACACTGGGCTATGTGTCCTTAAAGAAAAGAACTGAATTTTTGGGACTTATAAACCTAATGCAACAAAGATGAGGACAATAGTCCAAATAATGTAAAATTGTTTTCTTTTTCATTGTAAATTTATCCACAATTATGTCAAAAATGGAATTACCTGTTCTTGCCTGTTTGGAATAACTTCCGACTGTTCTGATTTAGTTTAGGAATCATCCCCTTCCATAATAATGTTCAACAACATTGTTATGTAACTCCTCCCTCCCACTTTGCCTTCCATCTAAAGTCTTTATTTAGCTACTAACTGTTGTCATTATACTGCTGGTGCTGCATTACACCAAATAATAGATGTGATAACTATTCTTGTTGGTTTGCTTTTCAAAAAGTTGACACCATCCGAGGCAAAATGTCTTTCGATAGACAGACTGTAACAGCTTTTTTCATAGTGTTTCATTTTAACCTCATTGAAGGTCGCCATATTCTGCTGACTGGCCATAATCTACTGTGCAAGCACTTTTACACTTTAAAGCCATTGCCAGCAACATCCGTCAAGAGAAGTCAAGTACATTTCTTATATATTACTGTGGCACTGTTTGGGGTTAACCCACAATATATTACATATTGAATAAAATATCCGGTCATATTTTGTGACCGGCTTTTGTGATGCAAGTTGATGCATGTTATAATTTGGGATAAAAGGAAGAATGACCTACCTTTGAGTCAGATAAGAGCTTTGCCAAAAAATCAGCACAACCTGTTGAATGAACAACTATTGGCTTGGACAATTTGGTTGAATAGAGTTGCTTAAAGTGCAACAGAAGAATTTTTGGAATTAACATTTTGGTGTTTGTGGGAAAAAAAAATCCAACTTTGAAAATGTCCCCAACTTTAGAGTGAAGAACATTACACTGAATAGGGAAAATGATTTAAAGATATGGTTGGCTGCTTATGGATTTGCCTATCTGCCCTCTAGAATGGATAATATTAGTAGGGTCTAAAAAGAGGTTCAAGCTCTACACTAGGCTACACTTTCTGTTGGGATCCAATAAAAAAAAAAAAAATCCAACTCTGATTCAAAGGATTCCTTCTGCATGGTCCTGAAGATGATGCTCCATATCCCTCTTTTGGGTTTTGTTGACAAACTTGAAGACCAACGAAGTTACATTTATTAGCATACTAAGGCTGGAAAATCACTCCATTGAGACAATAGGGTAAGCCTTAGCTTCACTGTTTGTAAAATAATTCCCAGAAGAACAAACACATTTTTTCTTCTCCCAAAAGACAAACCTAGTCATCATTTTTCCAGTGTGATTCTTTGTCTTATCCATTTAGAGCTTCTTTTTAAATTTTTTCAAAGTTAATATAATCAGTAAATTTTCGTTGTCAGTCCCAACGCTTTTCCCCTTCAAATTTATCCAAAATAGCATTATCTCTGTACAAATGTACATGCTGAACTCAAATCAACAATTAGTTATTGAAGAAACTTGCCTTTCTTTTTATTCTAAATGTCCATAAAAAAAACGAACTATATCTTGCACTTTTTCTCTCCCGTAACTCTCACAAAGTTATGTAATTAACTGCAGAATGACGTACTGCGCATGTGAACGAATTTTGGCAGATTTTTTTTCATTTACTGATACTTCCGGCAATGTACTTCTGGTAATTAAAGTAATGTGCTATTGTATTTCTACGCTTATTACTTTCATAACAGGAAGTACGTCGCCGGAAGTTTCAGTAAAGGAAGAAAATCGACCAAATTACAAAAGAAAATTACTGCCTATGTAGAACGTCATTCTGCAGTTAATTACATGACTTTGTGAGAGCTACGGGAGAGAAAAAGTGCGAGATATAGTTCATTTTTTTTTTATGGACTTTCAAAGCAAAAAAGTTAAGTTTCTTCAATAACTAACAGTTGATTTGAGTTCAGCATATACATTTGTAGACATAATGCTATTTTGGATAAATTTGAAAGGGGAAAAGTCGTCGGCACCTAAAATGAACATTTGCCATATATTCTGCTAGGTTCTCTGCAGTTGGTATATATTTGGAGCTTGACTTCAATTTAAACTCAGATTGTATGTTGGCGGATATTTGAGTGATGTCTCACAGTCTGTTGCATGCAAAGACATTTTTTTTGAGTTGATACATTTGGCAAGAATCCAAACCAAGACAACTTGAGCATCCATAACTACATACGCTTCTTTTATTGAAGTTTCTTTTAAATCTTCCTTTAAAGAGTGAAAATATTTTAGTGCCTGAAACACTGACAAGAGCTCCAAAGTTGGGGAGAGAATGTCTCATGGATTCCATTTACAAATGTATAAAATTACTACAGTCATGACTGAGGATTTAAGCATTGATCATTACAGACAATGGATGTGCGTTGTGGTGCATTGGATATCGGCTCAGAATGAGAAACTGGGGAGCTGAGTTTGAATTCCAGCCGAATTCATTGCATTCACTTATGCACAAATACCCTTGGGAAAGGTATTAATCCATCTATTCCTTCCAGTTATGGGTTAAATAACAGGACAAATTGGGTTCTATAGCCTTGGTCAGCAATCAGTCTACCGCAGAAAGCAATGGCAACCTACTGTGGGCTAATCTTCTGCCCAGTCAGTCATGCCTCTTTCGAGACATGATTGCCCAAGCGTGTATCATGTATGGCACTTAACTGACTGATTACAGACAATTCACTCATTTAAATTGTAACTAAGATCTGCTCAACATAGTTGCAGTATAGACCACAGATGGGCTCTATGGGAGTGGAACACACAAATATGTCTGTACAGGTATTTACAATAGGAATTGGTTAACCATTCTAGCAGTCATATACAAGTGGCCAGCCATTGCATTACTGAATGTACGAGAGGTTGTCACAGATCTAACACTGGAGGACATTTTACAGATAAAATATGAAAAAATTACTGATGAAACTTGACATGCAGTTTTTTTTAAATACCTGACATGTGCATGTTTGGCCTTTTTATTATAGACATTCTTTTTTAAAAAGTTTGAATGTTTATATCAAACTTGGTAGTCGGACCTTAGCAGAAAAACTAGCACCATATGTTAAATGAGCTCCGACTTGGATATTTGTGACTAGCAAGTCTAATAATAAAATCATCACTAATCTTAAATGGTAATATTAGTTGTTTCCTTAGAAGGAAACATTTGGTTTTCATTAACCAAGCAGCCAGTGCTGCTGTCAGTTGAAATTTTTTTTAATCAATTTTTCAGAAAAATGGTTTTATTTTGAATTTCAGGTTTGTTTGTTTTGACAATATTTATCTCCACTTCCTGGGGTCCTGGACATTACAGTAAATTGCACCTGGCAGCAAGACCCCTGATTGAGACGTTGTGAAAAGCATGGAACCCCCTCTTAATTGCAGTTGTTCTCAGGTACATTCTGACCCTGAGTTGTAGCCCCCGTTAGGGTCCCAGCTAAGGGCAAATAGTTAAGCCCCTAAACTGGGGTCAAAACACTATTAAAGTATAAAAATACACTTTTATAGAAATATATACATAAAAATACTTTTTTAGAAAAAATACATTTTCAAAGAAAAATATTTCCAACAATATATTTTTGAAGAAAAAATTACCATAACACATTTTTGAAGAAAAAAGTCTCAGGAAAACATTTTTGAATACAAAACTAAAAAACATTTTTAATTTTCTAAAATTAAAAAGGATAAAAACAAAAAATTTTCATTAAAATCTGACTAAATCAGCCATCTCACTATCTTCTTCTTCTACGTGCCCTGTCCCTTCAGGACGTAGGCGATCATGTCTTTCCACGTTTCCCTATCCCTGATGACTCTGAGCATGCCGCCTTCTCTTTGCACCATGCAATCCTCGTTCTGTCATCCACCTGATTAGGTCCTTCAAATATGTTATCCATTGGTTTCCCCTGTCTCTTTTTCCCTCTATCTGGTTTGTCAGTATCAGGTTCTCCAAGCCCTCCTTCCTCATTGCACATCCCAGGAACTTCAGCTGTCTGTTCCTGATACTCAGTTTTAATTTCCTTTTTGTTTCCATTATTTCCAAGACCTCATCATCGCTCACATGCTCGATCCATGATATTCGCAGCATCCTTCTGTAGAACCACATTTCAGTTGCTTCAAGTTTTTCCTTCATCTTTGATGATATTGTCCAGCATTCACTGCCATATTGAAGGACGGACAGCACATAGCAATCCAGTACTCTCTTCCTTGATTCTAGCAAAATTGTCCTGTTTCTTAATATCGTACTCAACTTCTGGAATGCTTCTTTCACCATGCCAATTTGCCTTTGGATCTTTGTGTCGCACTTTCTGTCTTCTGTTATAACACTTCCCAGGTATTTGAATTTTTGTACCTGCTTGATTCTAGCATCCTTGACCTGTATTTGGCATATTGGCCTGCCCTTTTTACTGATGACCGTGCATTCGGTTTTCTTGCAGTTTATTTCTAGTCCTTTCTTGTTACTTTCTTCAGCTACCTTCTATAAGAGGTCTTGTAGTTTCCTTTCTGTATCTGCTATCAGCACTGTATCATCTGTGTACCTTAGATTGTTTAAATTGTGGCCTCCAATTATGAATCCAGGCATAACTTCTAGGGTCCTCACTATAATCAAACATAAAAAAATACCTTAAAAGCCCATCGTTTTTGGCATTAAATAACCCACAGAGGTTGATATGCCATTAAACAAAACTCAAACTCAACTTCCTGTAATACATGAAGAGGCTGTAGTATATTTTTATTTTTCAAATCATTCTTTTCAATTATGAATACTTACATCATCACTATAATCCACTTCATCAGTAAATTAGCCTAAAAGCATTTTTAGTAATATTTGCTTAGTTAATACCATTTTTATTATGAAATCATTGACTGCTATAATATTTGATGAAGATTCTATTTTGTTAGTACTACATGCTAGCTACCACAGGGCAATAGCAACCAAGTTACTATTATCCGTGTAATGTAATATATAATTTTGTCAAAATTTCTACAGGTTAAAAGCATTGGCTTGTGAATTTGAAATCCAACAGAGAATCTGTAATGTGATCAATCACGACCTGGTAACTCAGATACAGTTACTTTCTCATCGGCATAATATGGCTTCGCTGTGTCTCTTCTATAAGTACTTTCATGGCTTCTGCTATGATGAACTCAGCTCTCTGGTTCCTCCCATGCATGAATTTGCTCAAGCCACAACATTAGCAACAAGGTCACACCCTTTTACTGTGAAACCAATAAAATGTAAGTATAAATTCTACTCCAGCAGCTTTTTTTCTTGCACTTCTTGCCTGTGGAATTCCCTTCTGTTTACATGCTTCCCTGACAGCTACGATGTCTAGGAGTTTAAGTGTAAAGTCAATAGTCATCTCGTATCTTGCTAACTTGCGTCCTCTCTCATATGCTCCTTTTCCCGTCCACTCTCAGTATCTTAAGCCTTCTCTTACCTACTTCCTGACATGCCCTGTAACCTGTCACTCTTTCTCATAAATTTCCTCCTTTGTAATCCCCTGCACACCAGTGGCAGTAGACTGCCTTGCTTTGGGCGATATGATTATAAAAAGAAATAATGGTTGTAATTTCAATCTCTGTGTCTGGCAGTGCGTATTTGCATTTAGTGGAAACAGGCAGACAACAGTATGAAATAAAAATAAGAACCGGATGATATCCCTAGACATGAACAGTAGAACAAGAATGGAAAATTTTGTCTATAGAAACATGTCTATACAATAAATCGCTTATCTCCACACATCAAGCAGTACATATACAGTAATATAGGAAATGATTTTTGAACATTATTTTTTGATCAATGCTCGTATTTAAGTAGATATTCTGTTTATAATCAAACAGTATTATATATTTATTTCTACCAGCCTGATTATTTACGATAAATTTTTGTTACGAAAATGTGTCATTCAGCAGGATTCAAACCTGCAGCCCCTATTCATGTAGCGGAAGCCTTCATGTGATCAATGCTCGTATTTAAGTAGATATTCTGTTTATAATCAAACAGTATTATATATTTATTTCTACCAGCCTGATTATTTACGATAAATTTTTGTTACGAAATAAAGTTATCTAGCAGGATTCAAACCTGCAACCCCCTATTCATGTAGCGGAAGCCTTCATGTGATCAATGCTCGTATTTAAGTAGAGACATTTTGGTTTATAATCAAAACAGTATTATATATTTATTTCTCACCAGCCTGATTATTTACGATAAATTTTTGTTACTTAAAATGTGTCATTCAGCAGGATTCAAACCTGCAAACTTATTCATGTAGCTGAAGCCTTCATGTGATCACGTTCGTATTTAAGTAGATATTCTTCTGTTTATAATCAAACAGTATTATATATTTATTTCAACAGCCTTGATTATTTACATAAATTTTTGTTACGAAAATGTGTCATTCAGCAGGATTCAAACTCCTGCAGCTCCTATTCATGTAGCGAGTTTCATGTGATCAATGCTCGTATTTATAGATATTCTGTTTATAATCAAACAGTATTATATATTTATTTCTACCAGCCTGATTATTTACGATAAATGCTATTACGAAAATGTGTCATTCAGCAGTGATTCAAACCTGCAACCCCTATTCATGTAGCGGAAGCCTTCATGTGATCAATGCTCGTATTTAAGTAGATATTCTGTTTATAATCAAACAGTATTATATATTTATTTCTACCAGCCTGATTATTTACGATGCTAAATTTTTGTTTTTAAAAATGTGTCATTCAGCAGGATTCAAACCTGCAACCCCTTATTCATGTAGCGGAAGCCTTCATGTGATCAATGCTCGTATTTAAGTGATATTCTGTTTATAATCAAACAGCATTATATATTTATTTCTACCAGCCTGATTATTTACGATAAATTTTTGTTACGAAAATGTGTCATTCAGCAGGATTCAAACCTGTGCCCCTATTCATGTGAAGTGAAGCCTTCATGTGATCAATGCTCGTATTTAAGTAGATATTCTGTTTATAATCAAACAGTATTATATATTTATTTCTACCAGCCTGATTATTTACGATAAATTTTGTTACGAAAAATGTCATTCAGCAGGATTCAAACCTGCAACCCCTATTCATGGAAGTGAAGCCTTCATGTGACTAATGCTCGTATTTTAAGTAGATATTCTGTTTATAATCAAACAGTATTATATATTTATTTTTACCAGCCTGATTATTTACGATAAATTTTGTTACGGTAAATGTGTTTCAGCAGATTCAAACCTGCAGCCTCTATTCATGTGGCGGAAGCCTTCATGTGATCAATGTCGTATTTAAAAGTAGATTCTGTTTATAATCAAACAGTATTATATATTTATTTCTACCAGCCTGATTATTTACGATAAATTTTTGTTACGAAAATGTGTCATTCAGCAGGATTCAAACCTGCAACCCCTATTCAGTAGCGGAAGCCTTCATGATCAATGCCAGATTACTTTCTAAGGAGATATTCTGTTTATAATCAAACAGATATATTGAGTTTTACCAGCCTGATTATTTACGTATAAATTTTTGTTACGAAATGTGTCATCTCCAAAAGCAGGATTCAAACTCAGCCCCTATTCATGTAATAGTTTCATGTGATCAATGCTCGCATTTAAGTAGATATTCTGTTTATAATCAAACAGTATTATATATTTATTTTACCAGCCTGATTATTTAAGTATAAATTTTTGTTACGAAAAATATGTGTCATTCAGCAGGATGACTAAACCTGCAACCATATTCATGTAGCGGAAGCCTTCATGTGATCAATGCTCGTATTTAAGATATACATAGATATTCTGTTTATAATCAATATTATATATTTATTTCTACCAGCCTGATTATTTACGATAAATTTTTTGTTACGAAAATGTGTCATTCAGCAGGATTCCGCCTTCAAACCTCCAACCCCTATTCATGTAGCGGAAGCCTTCTACGTGATCAATGCTCGTATTTCTGGGTAGATATTCTGTTTATAATCAAACAGTATTATATATTTATTTCTACCAGCCTGATTATTTACGATAAATTTTTGTTACGAAAATGTGTCATTCAGCAGGATTCAAACCTAAACTCCCTATTCATGTGTATGAAGCCTTCATGTGATCAATGCTCGTATTTAAGTAGATATTCTGTTTATAATCAAACAGTATTATATATTTATTTCTGTCAGCCTGACTATTTTACGATAAATTTTTGTTACGAAATGTGTCATTCAGCAGGATTCAAACCTGCAACCCCTATTCATGTAGCGGAAGCCTTCATGTGATCAATGCTCGTATTTAAGTAGATATTCTGTTTAGTAATCAAACAGCATTATATATTTATTTCTACCAGCCTGATTATTTACGATAAATTTTTTGTTACGAAAATGTGTCATTCAGCAGGATTCAAACCTGCAAACTCTATTCATGTAGCGGAAGCCTTCATGTGATCAATGCTCGTATTTAAGTAGATATTCTGTTTATAATCAAACAGTATTATATATTTATTTAACAGCCTAGGATGATACGATAAATTTTTGTTACGAAAATGTGTCATTCAGCAGGATTCAAACCTGCAGCCCCTATTCATGTAGTGGAAGCCATGTGATCAATGCTCGTATTTAAGTAGATATTCTGTTTATAATCAAACAGTATTATATATTTATTTCTACCAGCCTGATTATTTACGTAAATTTTTGTTACGAACAGGGTTGTATTCAGCAGGATTCAAACCTGCAACCCCTATTCATGAAGGAAGCCTTCATGTGATCAATGCTCGTATTTAAGTAGATATTCTGTTTATAATCAAACAGTATTATATAAAGTATTTATTTCTACCAGCCTGATTATTTACGATAAATTTTTGCTACGAAAATGCTGTCATTCAGCAGGATTCAAACCTGCAACCCCTATTCATGTAGCGGAAGCCTTCATGTGATCAATGCTCGTATTTACAGTATTATATTCTGTTTATAATCAAAATTAGTATTATATATTTATTTCTACCAGCCTGATTATTTACGATAAATTTTTGTTACGAAAATGTGTCATTCAGCAGGATTCAAACTCAACCCCTATTCATGTAGCGAGTTTCATGTGATCAATGCTCGTATTTAAGTAGATATTATTCTGGTTTATAATCAAACAGTATTATACATTTATTTCTACCAGCCTGATTATTTACGATAAATTTTTTTGTTACGAAAATGTGTCATTCAAGGATTCAAACCTGCAACCCCTATTCATGGAAGGAGGCTTCATGTGATCAATGTTCGTATTTAAGTAGATATTCTGTTTATAATCAAACAGTATTATATATTTATTTCTACCAGCCTGATTATTTACGATAAATTTTTGTTACGAAAATGTATGTCATTCAGCAGGATTCAAACCTGCAACCCCATTCATGTAGCGGAAGCCTTCATGTGATCAATGCTCGTATTTAAGTAGATATTCATGTTTTATAATCAAACAGTATTATATATTTATTTCTACCAGCCTGATTATTTACGATAAATTTTTGTTACTAAAAATGTCATTCAGCAGGATTCAAACCTGTAACCCCTATTCATGTAGCGGAAGCTCATGTGATCAATGCTCGTATTTAAGTAGATATTCTGTTTATAATCAAACAGTATTATATATTTATTTCTACCAGCCTGATTATTTACGATAAAATTTTTACATGAACAGGTCATTCAGCAGGATTCAAACCTGCAGCCCCTATTCATGTAGCGGAAGCCTTCATGTGATCAATGCTCGTATTTAAGTAGATATTCTGTTTATAATCAAACAGTATTATATATTTATTTCTACCAGCCTGATTATTTACGATAAATTTTTGTTACGAAAATGTGTCATTCAGCAGGATTCAAACCTGCAACCCCTATTCATGTAGCGGAAGCCTTCATGTGATCTGGCGCATCTTAGACCTCTCGACCACGAATGATGATCAGTCTAAATGAAATCAAATTAAGCCAGTAACACAATTTTCACTTCATCATAATAACAATATCTGCTCTGAAATGTATCGTAATGTCAACAAATGTAAACATGTTACAGAATTAATGAAGATTAATGAAACTAGTTATAAACAACCTACAATTTGAAATAATTTGTTTGAACATTATTTTTGATCGATACTCATATTTAAGTAGATATTCTGTTTATAATCAAACATTGTATATATTTATTTCTACCAGCCTGATTATTTACAATAAACTTTTTATTACAGTGAATAATCAGGCTGGTAGAAATAAATATATACAATGTTTGATTATAAACAGAATATTTACTTAAATACAAGTATCGATCAAAAATAATGTTCAAAACAAATCATTTCAAATTGTCGGTTGTTTAAAAATAATTTTAATCTTCATAACAGCAATATATCTAATCTTAAGTGATCAAGCAATATACCTTGGCTATACCTGGAAAGTACGTTATGATAAGTGGTAGTTATCACTTTTCAGTTGTATTTGAAAATTCCGTAACTTTGCCGGATGAAAAAATACCATATTGGGAACTTAAGAAAGCCAGCTGGAAAGAATTTAAAAATGCATGTGTCCTAAAACTTGCACCAGAAACCAATGTAGACAATGCAGAGCACATAACTTTTTATAAAAACACTTAGTATTGCAGAACAATACAAACCAAAATCTAATCCTGTCAAACATGACTAACCACGGTTTAATGACAAATGTAAAAAAGTGATCAGATTGCATTGTGTGGCTCTACACAAGTTCAAACTATATCCGACCAAAGAAAATCTGAATATCTTCAAAACAGAGCTGAAGCATGCAGAATAATTAAGAAATCCAACTGATTCTTAAGGAAGAACTATGTATCTAATACTAGCAGTATAGTCCGGCGTTACTTGGGTGCAATGAAAGCTTTAAAACTAATCCATAGTTCTTGAGCTCAGACTCAGCCTAAAGAATATTTGTGTGAAGTTTGGTGAGAATCAGATAAAAATTGTGGATTTGTATAAAGGACATACTGACAGATGAACAGACACACACCCAAACATCTTGCCTTTTATATTATTGATTTTTTGCACTATTGTAAGACCTACAACCTTGAAACTTCTGAATATCGTTTCTTATGTCTTTGTCTATGAGTGTATCAAATTTGAATAAAATTGAACCGCTCCTTCTATAACCTGATTTTTTTCAATTATCGATTTTTGATATTTATTGGGGGTACCTCAACACAAAACCTAGCTAAGAACACTTGCAACTATAGTACAACTGTGTCAATTTTCAAGGAAATCGGTTGAGCTGTTTTGGAGTCTATAGGTAATGGACACACACACACACACACAAAGTTCTATTTATAAATAAGTTTAGATTCTCACACCAAAACAGTATGTCATATAAGTCATAAGATCACTGGGGAAAAATAAAAGCCCCCCCTCCCATTGAGATATTTGTCAAATCAATATCAAAGCAACTAAAAGTGAATATTCAAATTTATTAGCACAAACTTCTCTCAAAACACTTCCTCAAATAATACTAGTAAACTATTTAAAACTATCAAAATAAGAAAAAATTAAATTTCTCATCTCACATAGGAAACAACCAGGCACTTACTTTACCAAAGTTATTTGACTCTATCAAAAAAATAATCCCAACTTAGGAGTTGGTCCAGATCAAATTCACTTTGAATTTAAAAAAAAAAGAAAAAAAAAGTCTACCAAATATTTTCTTGAAAACTTTTAATATATGGGCCAGTGACTATATTCCCATTTTCTGGAAACAAGCCACTGTAATTCCAGGACTTAAAACATCCCTCAAACTATCATCAAAGCACACTTATGAGTTTATGCAAAATGTTTAAAAGATTTGTTAAACAATAGGCTTATTTGGTTTCTTGAAGTTAATAAAATTACAAATTTCCTATCTGGTTTCAGAAAGAACAAAAGCACATTCAATTACCTGGTTTGATTTTAGATTTTTAATCAAATTCTTTCATTGAAAAGGAAAAATTAATGACAGCTTTTTCTTTGACCTAAAAAAATCTTATAATACCTCATGGAGATAGTAAGTCATGAAAGATTTAAATGAGTCTTAAAGGAAAATTACCAATTCTTATCAATAACTCCCTGACAGAATTAACCTTTTAATGTTCATGTCAATACCACACTCAGGCCTATGTGAGCAAGAAATGGGTGTCCCTCAAGAAAGCATATTATGAGTAATGCCCTTCAATATCAAAATAAATGGCATAACTAAATTGGCATTGGGTGTTCACTGTATGTAGATGACTTGCTTATATGTTACAGATCAAAAAATATCCTTACAGTTGAACAGCAACTCCAAGTAAACTACAGAAAATGGGTTTAGATTCTCCAAACAAAAAAAACTTAATGTATATTGTTTTGCAAACTCCGAAACTGATACCATACTCTTGAATTAACTCAGTGGAACAGAAATGCCTGTAGTAGATCAATATCTAGGAGTAATCTTTGACAGAAAATCTTCCTTCGTACCTCATAAAATACCTTTGTGAAAAATGCAATAAAGCATTACAACTACTGTCATCTCTCATAAAGACAGTGAAGTTGACACATGCTAATGAATCACTGACAGGCATTGGTTAGATCCAAATTGGATTATGGATACTTTAACGATGATGTGGCAAGAAAATCATACATAAAAGAACTTAATACCATACATTACCAGAGTCTACAACTCATTCTAGGAGACTACAGTATATCTCTCAATTGAAAGAGATGTCTAAACACATGAACCACATTTGGAATTAAGCTAATATAAGTTAGCATAAGTGAATGCAAGGAATTCAACTGGAATTCGAACTCAGCTCCAGTTCAAATTCCAGCTGAATTCCTTGCATTCCCTTAGGTGCAAATACCTTAGGGAAAGGTATTAATCCATCTCTTCCCTTCAGTTATGGGTTAAATAACAGGAGAGATTGGGTTCTATAGCCTTAGCTGCCAACCAGTCTACCGCAGAAAGTAATGGCAACCTACTGCAAGATAATCTTCTGTGCAGTCAGTCATGTCTCTTTCAAGACATGATCGCCCAAATGTGTATGACATATGGCACTTAACTGACAAGTAAGCATTGTGGATGCCCGTTGTGGTGCAGTGGATATTGGCTGGGAATGAGAAATCGGGGAGCCGAGTTCAAATTCCAGTTAAATTCCTTGCATTCACTTATGCGCAGATATGCTTGGGAAAGGTATTAATCCATCTCTTCCCTTCAGTTATGGGTTAAATAACAGGAATGATTGGGTTCTATAGCCCTGGCTGGCAACCAGTCTACCACATAAAGTAATGGCAACTTATTGTGAGATAATCTTCTGCCCAGTCAGTCATGTCTCTTTCAAGACATGATTGCCCAAGTATGTATTACACATGGCACTTAAGTGACTGACTGACTGAAGTTAGTATTACATCAAACATAATTCATGTCCAAGTAATTTGGCATACAACCGTGTTCAACCTGAAAATAAAGAATTGCATAAACTAAAGGAAAAGGCCAAAAATCTCTTGGCATCTGCATAGAAAACAATTTCAATTAACTCAAACACTTCCTTAATACACAAATTCTCTCAAAAACTCCTCCCTGGTCAATAAAACAGCCCAGTGTAATAAGTCTGGCAAAACACTCTAAAACCAACACATCTGTATTCATAGATAAAATTCATATCTCACAAAAACAAATTGAAAGCATATATACACTGATGTCTCCTAAAATATTCATAGTTGGATGTTCAGCTGTACTGAATGAAACGATACTTCAAAAAGCACCTACCTGACAAATCCTCGATATTTAGTGCAGAAGCTATGGCTAAGCCTTGGATATTATCACAGATGATGAGTCAGACAGATTCATTATATTCTCAGACTCCCTATCTGTTCTTCCATCATTGAAGTATAAAAACATGACCAATCCTGTAATAACCAAACTTTTAAACAAAATCAATATACTTCATAACCAAAAACACATTCTGCTCAATCCCTTGCCATATAGGCATCCAGAGAAATGGAAAGGCAGATAAGGCAGCTAAAGAATCACTAAAAAGTAATATATCAAAAACAAACCCTCATCAAAATGGTAATTAAAGCATGTATCTTAAATAAGTGGCAAGAGTTAAGGAATACTGATACAAACAATAAATTGTGCAAAATCAAATCTACGCTTGAGATAATACGCTAGATGCTGTGACGTGACTCGATCACATAACCGGGTTCACTTTTATATATAAAGAGTTGGTTTAATGTGACAGTTATTTAGTGTGAGCTGAGGGCTACCATTAACAACCATGATCTCTTGCTAACTCAACCACCCATATTGTTGCAATCTAGTACGGACTATTTATATTGTATCTACCAAATAAAGGTATTATTCAACATTTGTGTATTGTTTTACCAATCAACGATAGAACACTATAACACCACACATTCCTGAAGAGAACATTGTTTGTCTTGCAGCCATTGGGCGAGATAGAACTCACTACACCCCTCCAGTATTTCCTGTGCATTTGGGACCCTGGTGCAGTTTGCAGCGAAATTCATAATCTTGTCAAATAGCTGAATACTTGATGCTTCGCCAGGGCTACCAAGGGTGTTTTTATTGTGACACCAACACTAGATGGGTTGCCTCCAGGCCCCATCCTGTTATTTAACTGATAACTGGAGGGAAGTGACGGATTAATACTTTTCCCAAGGGTACCAGTGCTGAAGTGAATGCAGGGTACTCAACTGGAATTCAAACTCAGCTCACCAATTTCTCTTTCCAAGCCAATATCCACTGCACCACAATGCACATCCGTCACTGGACGCTTACAGCACCTGGTATTCCCAAGTGGTCACCTATCTAAGTACTGACCAGGCTCAACGTTGCTTAACTTTGGTGATCGAACGATAACTGGTGTATTCAACATGATATACATATCTACCAAATTATTCAACATCTGTGTATTTTACCAATCAACGATATAACACCACACTTTCCTGAGGAGAGCATCTTAGGAATTTTTTTTTTTTTAAAATCATATCACCCCAAGCAAGGCGGTAACGCCACTGATGAGCAGGGGGCTACGTAAGAGTGAGAAGATTGGAAAAGAGAAAGCTGGAAACCACATCCTAAACAGGAAACAAGGGATGAGTCTTTACACCTGTTCAATAGATATGGGTGGAGTGTAAACTGGGCGATAGTTTAGTCTGTCTGCTCTAATTGAAAATAAATAAAAAGAAAAAAATAAGAAAAAGAAAAGTGAAAAGACTGGAAAAGAGAAAGCCGGAAACTACATCCTACACCGGAAACAAGGGATGAGCCTCTTTACCTGTTCAATAGACATGGGTGGAGTGTAAACCGGGTGATAGTTTAGTCTATCTACTCCAATTGGAAAAAAAAAAAAAAAAGGGGTGAAAAGATTGGAAAAAAGAAAGCTGGAAACCACATCCTAAACAGGAAACAAGGGATGAGCCTCTTTACCTGTTCAATAGACATGGGTGGAGTGTAAACCGGGTGATAGTTTAGTCTATCTACTCCAATTGGAAAAAAAAAAAAAAAAGGGGTGAAAAGATTGGAAAAAAGAAAGCTGGAAACCACATCCTAAACAGGAAACAAGGGATGAGCCTCTTTACCTGTTCAATAGACATGGGTGGAGTGTAAACCGGGTGATAGTTTAGTCTATCTACTCCAATTGGAAAAAAAAAAAAAAAGGGGGTGAAAAGATTGGAAAAAAGAAAGCTGGAAACCACATCCTAAACAGGAAACAAGGGATGAGCCTCTTCACCTGTTCAATAGACGTGGGTGGAGTGTGAACCGGGCGATAGTTTAGTCTATCTACTCTAATAATCAGAACTGGTCATATCAATGTCACACATTCATTATTAAAATATAAGGATCTATTTAAATGATTGTATGCCAGGAGACTTATTTAATTTTATCTTAGATCAGTTCTTCCTGAAAGATAAAATAGTAAATATAAATTTTCCACTTTTTTTAAATGGCCGACCCCTGTAAATATTAAAAATGCAATTGCCTTCAGTTGCAAATTAAATGTATTGTTGATCATTTTGCTATGTTTATTTTTTTTTATATAAAAATGTATTTTTGGTATTTTGTGCATTTGTATACTTTCATATTGTTTCATTTAGGGTTTCACTATTTCCCAATAGTATGACCCTATCAGGTGATACCATCCTGAGTTCCACAGTTCTGACCTACCATGTTATAAACACTGATAAAGCATCACCAATTCCTTTATATTCTATTAAAAAGTTCTATTTAGACAGCTCCTTCCCACAGATCATTACTTCATGGGACACACCAAAGTGGATGATACTTTGGTAACTATAACCAGAATGTCAAATAAAAGGTCAACCGTTACTTTTTAGATTTTCTCATAATCTACTCTTCTTACCATCTCTTACATTCATACAACAACCTCAGTAAGCCTCTACCTTGTATGTTAAATATATATATATATATATATATATATATATATATATATACGCACACACAAACACACAATGTATGTAGGCTTGATTTGGCTTCATATAACCTGTGCTGGTTGGTATGCCAGAAAATCTAAACAGCCAAATTAAATATATGCATTTTTATAAAATATTTTATTAATTTAAAATGTGTTAAATATATGTTTGTTAAATTTATGAATTTGTTTAAATTTTTTTATTTTTATTTTTCTACCTACTTATTTATAAACAACAACTTGACACTCAGAAACAAAAGGAACTTATTCGCCTGAAGAGAGCCAATCTTAGACTCAAAACACGTTGTGTCACAAATATCATTTTGGACACTTAAAGTATCATAACATGTATAATAATAATAATAAATATACATTTTAAACAAAAAGTTTACGGCCTCTCACACTTTCTATTCTAAGTCTGTTTGTTATATGTATTAATCTGTAAAATATATAAACTTTTTAAAATTGTTAACTTTGTGTTTAATTTTTAATAATTCAATTCAGCATTAAATGACCCGAGATGGATTGATACGCCACAAAACAACCAAACCTCTACCTAGAATGGCTCTTGGTCTAGTATTGGGTGATCAATTAGTAAAAAAATTTCTTTCCTTTTGTTTTAATACTTGTTTTGATGGATTCACTTTTTACAATTTATTCGTCCTTTGAAGGTTATTTAAAGCCAGATAATATTTTTAGATTGTAATCTTTTTGATACTAATTAACCCATATCTGGGGGTAAAGGTGGATTCATATTTTTCCCAACGGTTTTTGCATGTAAGTGAACTCGGCTCTCCAATTAACAATTCCAAGCCAGAAACTTGGATAATGATGTAAAGGAAAGCAAGAAGAAAGGAGTATTAACTGAATACAGTGTGCATTGTCAGCACAAGACATCTGGGTAGTGCATTAACAGATGATGGAAAGTGTGGCAGAAACTTAAAGGCACATAGAGTAAAAATGTCTTTTAGAAACTAAGCAAAGTTTTCAGAGATAGGAAAATTGTTAGAAACAAAATGTACTCAACTGCATTGAATACCTCATTTCCTGTATACCAGTTGAATGCTCAACATTTTCATTATAGATGAAGAGACTTGAAGTAATAAAGATGGGATTTTACCAACAAAAATTCTGAATACCATGGACAGAACATTTGAACAGGAACTTTTAAGGATAATAGGAACTACAAGGAAACCTTCTATCAGAAGGGACATGTAAATGTGATAATGAGGAAAGAAGATCTGGAGAATATAACTCACATGACATACTGAAGGTAATAGAAGCAAAGGAAAACTTAATTAGTATGTATACCCGCTTGGGTGATTATGTCTTGAAAGAGACATGACTGACTGGACAAAAGATTTTCTCTGCAGTAGGTTACCATTACTTTCTGCAGTAGACTGGTTGCCAACCAAAGGTATAGAACCGAATCTATTCTGCTATCTAACCCATAGCTGGAGGGAGAAATGACGGATTAATACTTTTCCCAAGGGTATTTGCAGATAAGCGAATGCAACAAATTCAATGGGAATTCAAACTCGGTTCTCCAGTTTCATTTTTCTGAGCCAATATCCATTGCACCACAAAAGAACAAATAAGACTTATCAATTTACTTCTGATTGTATACCAAGTTTTAAATGCTAAAGAATTTCTGAAAATCAAAAATATTTTAATGGGTTGTCTTCATGAGTAAAACTGAACTGTAATTTCGAGAACTTATTTCATCAGAAAATTCTGGATGTTCTTCATTCAAGAAATAAATTAAAAAAAGTTTCCGACTTTGACAAAACGTCATTTTAAATGACATTTCAAGTAAAAAATTTTCAGCACTTTACCAAATTTCTCCTTTCCTCTTTTTTGAAATTTGTTTGCCAAAGTTATCTTCTCCTGCAAATAAATAAATTTAAAAACTCTTGTAGAAATTCTGAAGTAGTTGGCAATAATGTTTCCATGTTGTACTAAGTGGCATGGAAAAATGCCCATTACTTCAAAATTGTTATAACCAAATTTATAAACTCGTAAATTCCATCAATGGGAGTCTTTGTAAAACTAAAGTGATGATTTGATTGGCTCGTATCATCAGCATCACAATCCTGTGACCAAAAATATTCTTAAGAGGCTGAAAATGCTATTAGGAAAACAAAAGAAATGAAAAACATTTGAGCATTTCTCTCTCCGAATTGATCTTGATTCTAATTTTGAGATTCTCATTTCTCTGATAACTCACTTGACCCTAAAATATTGATCTTCAAGTAGCTGAAGGGATTGGGGGTGACTAACAGAGAATGAGTGAAAGAGAATTCTACCGGATCAAGTATGTTTAATCCCTTGTACAATTTTCAATATCTCGGTCCTTAAATTTGAGAAAAATTTTAACAGTTTAGCCATGTCTCTATACATTCGTAATCATTTTAATATTGATTGATCTGTCCTTGGTATGATGATAAACTACATCTGGCATGCACCAAGGACTCTGAGCAGGAGATTGTAAGTTTTGAGGAGTCTGGAACCACGTCTTAATTGCTGTTGTTCCAGGTCCACCCAGATAGTAACACCTGGGTTGGCAACACCTGTTAGGATCCCATCTATGGGCAAATGAGTGACCTACCCAAACAAAAGCAAAACACAACAAAAATACATAAATTAATTTTCATGAAGATGTCAGCAATACACAAGCACACACACACACACACACACATATATTTAGTGTATTGAGGCAGCAAATAATTTTCTAAACGTATACTGTTAAATATAAGACAATGAATGTCTATTATGTTTAATCAGGAGCAGTTCTAAACATCATATTTTAGCTTTAATTTCAGTTGAAAATAGAGACAAAAATTCTCCTACATATATATATATATATATATATATATATATATATCTTAAAAAGTGACCTGTCCCGATCTAAGCCATCCTGCCCTCTCTCCTAACCCATCCTCCCAGCACAGATCATGGATAATGAGTGCCTGTATCCTCTACTCTAGGTCCCTCCCTATCAACAAACCATAACATGATCAACAAAATCAGAAAATAACCTAAACCAGACAAACTTAAACCACCAAAATCCCTTAACTTTTCTTTTACTAACATCCGGGGCATTCATACTAACTTTCCTAGCATAGAAGCTTTCCTCCACAAAAATTCCCCTGACATTCTAGCGCTCTGTGAGACTAACCACAACTCATCAATTCCCTCCTCTGACTTCTCCATCCCTGGTTATCTCCACCTCTTAAGGAAGGATTCCACTGTCCACATGCATGGGCTGGGGGTCTACGTTAGTGAACACCTCCCTATAGCTAGGGTGACATCACTCGATTCTACTGACCACCTATATGTATTTCTCCGTCTGTCTCTTCTCAGTTCAGTTACCTTTTTTTTCTTTACCATTCCTCCTCCTCTCCTGACTGTCCCCTTCTAGATAGCATTGCTGACAACACAGATAAGGCTATTTCCTACCACCCATTTGCTCACATATTTGTATTCGGAGATCTTAATGCCCATCATTCTGAGAGGCTTAAAGACTATTACTGATTCAGCGGGCATCCACGCCATGACCTTTGCTATTTCCCAATCCCTTACACAAGTGGTGGACTTCCCCACTTGCTTTCCATGCACTCCCTCTGGACACTCCTCGCTAATAGATATATGCTTTACCTCTTCACCTGACACCTGTCAAGTCTTGCAGCTTTGCCCTTTCCGCAACTCCAAATATGCTGTTGTCTCTCTCAATATTACTTTCCACTCTCACTCCCGCCACGAGCCTCCTACCTATAGGACCTCTTACTGCTACCAAAAAGCTGACTGGGATGCCTTTCGTGATTTCCTCTGCGACGTCCCTTGGGGAAAAGTGTTCTACCTCTCAGTTGATGACTGTACCTCTGAGGTTTTGTCATGGTTGAAAGCTGGCATTGATGCCTTCAAACCTACCAGGAATTATTGTCTAAAACCTCATTCCTCTCTGTGGTTCTCTCCTGCCTGTTTGGCCACCATTGCCCACAGGAACCATTACTTCCGACTATTTCAGAGACAGTCATCTGATCACATTAAGCGCCTATTCACGTCTGCTCGTAATGAGTGCAAGAGAATCCTGAATGATGCCAAGTGGTTGTTTGCTGAGAGAATGAGACAGAGCATAGCTGACTGCAAATTCAGCTCCAAGGACTATTGGTGGTTATGCAAATGGGTGCTGAACAATAGCAAATCCTCAATCCCTCCTTTAATCAATGAATTTGAGGTTCTCACGTCATCTGCGGACAAAGCTGAGTGCTTTGCTCGCAGATTCTCATCCAACTCCACATTTGAGTCATCTGGAGTACCTTCACCCGACTTTGCTATTAGAACTGAGGCTATACTGTACAACGTATATATTACCCCGACAGTAGTATCCCAAGTAATTTCAAAACTTGACCCCCATAAGGCGAGTGGTGGCGATGAAATCCCAGTGATAGTCCTTAAGAAATGTGCTCATGAACTCTCCCGTCTTCTCTAAACTGTAAAACTACTGCCTTTCTGCTTCTTGTTTTCCTGCATGCTGGAAGTTCTCTTCTGTTGTTCCTGTATTTAAGAACTGTGGTGAACCCTTGGACCCATCCAATTATCACCCTATCAGCCTTCTACCAGTTTTCAGGAAAGTGTTCGAGGCCATAATCAATGCTGAAATAGTTCAACATCTTACTGCCTACAAACTCTACTCTGACAGGCAGTATGGCTTCCGCTTTGCCAGGTCCACAACCGACATGCTAACAACCATTAGAGTCCATGCCCCAGGCCTTTAATGAGTCAGGCGAGGCTCATGCTGTTGCTCTGGACATCTCCAAGGCTTTTGGCAGGGTTTGGCACTCTGGCCTTCTATGCAAGCTATGGTGTTAGGGTATTACTGGACGCTTGCTTGATCTAATCCAATCTTTTTTAAATAACCACAAAATGAAGGTCGTTTTGAATGGGCATGCCTCTACATCCTACAGCACAATCACTGGTGTCCCTCAGGGCTCTATCCTGAGCCCGACGCTCTTCCTTGTTTTCATAAATGACCTCCCAGATGAGATCATGAGCCAAGTAGGCATCTACGCAGATGACACCACAATTTACTCCCGCCTCAGTAAGAAACCCGTCATGGCGGACAAATATAATCTTGCTGCTGACCTTGAACGAGATCTACACTCTGTGGTGAATTGGGGCAAGGAGTGGCTTGTCAATTTCAATGCGACTAAGACCAGGCTGTTGTCTGTCAATCATCACAAGTAACCTCTCCTGCCTCCCATAAGCATGGACCAAGCGATTCTCCCTGAGAGCAATACACTGCGCCTCTTCGGCCTTACCCTCCCCTATGATCTCAAATGGAACCACTACATTGAGTCCATAGCTAAATCCACTGCTAAGAAGGTTGGGTCACTGTGTCAGGCCAGGACGTTTTTACAACCTGAATCCATTTTGCATATATACAAATCAACCATTCATCCATGCATGGAATACTGCTGCCATATATAGTCAGGCACCCCTGCTGTTCATCTCAGTGTTCTCAACAGGCTTCAAAGGAGAATCAGCAATGTGATAGGTACCGACTTGGCGGCTCGACTACAGCCACTTCCCCACCGACGAGATGTGGCCTCCTTTTGTCTATTCTCTAAATACTTTCATGTCTTCTGCTCCAACGACCTTAAGTCACTGGTGCCTCTGCAACAGGTGTTTACTCATGCAACCAGATTGGCAACTGGGTCCCACCCATTCACAGATTAACCAAATGCAGACGACAATTCTACTCCTGCAGCTGCTTCTCTCGCACTTCCCATTTGTGGAACTTGCTTCCATATTCTTGCTTTCCTGGCAGCTACAACCTCCAGGAATTTAAATGCAATGTCATCTATTAACCACTTGACTCTAGTTCTCTCACCACCCCGTATAGCCTTTCCTTTCTCTCCACCTTTGCAACTGTTATCACACCTGTATTCCCATCCTTCTCTTGCTCCTTTCCAACTGGTTTGTCTTCCTCTTCACTCTCTTCTACTTAATCTTTTTACTCTTATGTAGCCCCCTGCACATCAGTGGCATCACCGCCTTGCTCGGGTGATACGATTAAAAAAAAAAAGAAAGTATCCCTATGGTTACAAACTGTTGAATGACTAGTTTAGACACACTAAATTCCATTCCCTACAACAACCACTCCCTAATTTCCAAAATAACCATGAATACAGCTCACATTCTCAAGAATAAATCGTTTTCACCATTTATTTTCAGTTCAACATATCACATGAAGATGAGCGTGTCTGCTCCGAAACATGAAAATTTTTGTGTAGTGATACTATGCTTATATAAACCATTGTAACAACTATTACAATATATATATATATATATATATATATATATATATCCGAGTGAATAAAGAACAAAGAAAAAAATTTGTTACAACATCCAAAACATTAATTTAAAACAGTGCTCGATATATAATATATAGAGCAGTGAATATTTATAAGTTATATTTTAGAACATGTACAAAATTATATATATATATATATAATTTTGTACATGTTCTAAAATATAATTTATAATGAATATTATATATATATATACATCTACCTATGCTCTGTCAAGCTACAGGAAACATCCTTTTGATAAGTTTACGTAGATCATGCTTAATGTAATTGAACATGCTGAGTTCAGATTCTGATTCAAATAGTTTAGTTTCCTTTTGGCATTAAGTTTATCTTGGTTTATGATGTGCGTGGAGTGTGACAGTTATCAGTGCAGATGCACATTGTGGGGCAATGAATATTGGCTCGGAATGAGAAATTGGAGAGCCATGTTCAAATTCCAAATAAATTCTTTGCACTCATTTACATGCCAATACCATTGGGAAAGGCATGAATCCATCTCTTCTCCTTCCAGTTATTGGTTGAATAGCAGGACAGGTTGGGTTTTATTTCTTTGGTTGAAAGGAATGGCAATCTACTGCATAAAAATCTTCTGTTTAGTCATAGATCAAAGGAGATATGATTACCCAAGTGTGTATCATGTATGGTACTTACCTGATTGACTTTTTCTGTGCATACCAGGTGTGGCACAAAGCTGAAAGTATGGGACACCCAGTGAGGATAAAGCTCACCATTCAATCAGTTGTTCTAAAGAGACAAGCTTGCAAACCATTACACATTGAGATGCCCCAAAACGATTTAGTGAAACAAATGGGCATTTAAATGAGTGCTATCTTCATCTATGGTAGATGGCACAAATCTGAAGACTTAAGAATGTCATTGTGCTTACAGTGACTAGTGCTTTTACTTGGTTACCATCTCTAAAATGATTATTGCCCAATGTTAGAAAGCCCATTTTATACTGCTAATAGCTGTGATAAGTACATCACCTTTTAAACATCCAAGCAGTTGCCTTTAAGGCCACACTGTATAAAACAATGACTATATGTTCAATATATATCCTACCAAATGATGACAATGACAAGAATGAATTGAAGAGTCTGATTAACCAATTGCCTAGACCTTTCATCTTATTAGGGGACTTCAATAGTCACAATCTTCTATGGGGGTGTAAAAACACTAACAGAAAGAGAAAAACACTAGAAAAGATTATTAACGAAAATTATTTTTTTTTTGTTTTACCCCCAAGCAAGGCAGTACCACCACTGATGCACAGGGGGCTACATAAGAGTAAAAGTTTAGATAAGAGGAGAGTAAAGAGAAAGATGAACCAGTTACAGGGGGTGTCAGAGAAAGGACTAAAGAGGGATGGTATCACAGGTGTGAAGACAGTTGCAAAGGTAGAGAGAAAGAAAAAGAACAAGATATACAGTGTGATGTAGAAAGAACTGGAATCAAGTGGATAAAAGATGGGTATTGACATTGCATTTAAATTCCTGAAGGTTGTAGCCATCAGGAAAGCAACGGTGCACCTACACATGTCAACCCATCTAGTGAAAATCACTCAGCCATTAATTTAAGCATCTGTTATCCCTTAGTATATATGGATTTTGCCTGAAACGTATATAATGACACTTAGAGCAGGAATCCCTTTCCAATCCTGATCCAAAGCACAGAACCCAATAGTGAAAAACACTAGAAGGCAAACAATCAAAGCAATTAAATTTGAAGATGAACAATTTTGAAAGCAATTAAAAATTTGAGGGCAAACAACTTTGAAAACAAAAGTTCAAAGACCACCAACTCTGAAAGCAATTAAGTTTGAAGGCAAACAACCTTGAAAGCAATTAAAACTTGAAAACAAACAACTTTAAAAAGAAACAAAAAAAAAACAATTTTTAGCATTAAATGACCCAAAGGTCAATATGCTGGTTGAACAAACCAACAACCAACCATTTCCCTTTCATAAGGGTATTGTGTAAAAGGGAAGGTAAAGAACCCAACCAGAATTTAAACTTGCCAATTTCAATTTTCAAAACATGCATCCAGTGTTCAAATTCTGATCAAGTCTGTTTTTTAAAAAGTATAAACCATCTTACCTTTAGCTAGGGATGTAAGCAAAGTGTGCCACTCCCCAATACTTAAAACCAGTCAATCTATGTCTGGCTGAAAAGTTTTTTTTTGTTAGAATCTATTTTGCACACAAATCTACCATTCATCTATCCATGCATTGAATATTTTTGCCATATCTGGGCTAGTGCTCCTACAATATATATCGATGTTCTCCTCAAAATCTAAAGAACGATCTGCAATATAATCGGTCCTGACTTGGCATCTCAATTTCAGTCACTTTCTCACCACTGTGACATGGCATCCCTCTGACTTTTCTACAAATGTTTTTCATGACAACTGCTTTGACAAGCTTTCTTCCCCTGGTGCCTTGTCCCCGTAAATTTAAATGTCTTCCTAGACTGGCATCTAGGTCCTGCCCTTTTCCCATCAAAATAGTTAAATGTAACCCCCACTTCTACTAGAACAGTTTCTTGCACTTCTTGCCTCTAGAACTTTTCTGTTTGCTTGTTTTCCTGAGAGATACAAGCTCCAAAATTTTAAATGCAACATCAATCGAAATCTATCTTCTTGAATTCCATTCCTCTTTTATCCTTTTTTCATTCTGGGTATAACAGTAAACTGCATTGGGTAGCAAGGCCTCTGATTGGGAGGTTGTGAGGAGCATGGAATCACCTCTTAATTGCTGTTGTTCCCAGGTCCACTCTGACTTGGAGTGGGAGCATCTGTTAGGAGTCCCAGCTATGGGCAAATAGATAACCCCCAAACTGGGGTCAATAAACTTTTATGGAAATATATACATAAAAATAGACTTTTCTAGAAAATATTTTTGAATGAAAAAATGTTACCAACAATACATTTTTGAAGGAAAAAAGTTATTGCTATAATAAATTTTTAAATACAAAACTAGAAGATACCTTCAGTTTTCTAAAATAAAGAATTTTCATTAAAATCTAAATCAACCTTCTCGGTATAACCAATCATTAAAAATATCTTAAAACCCTATCTTTTTTGCATTAAATAACCCACAGAGGTTGATATGCCGTTAAATAAAACTCAAATTCAAATTCTTTTATCCTTTCTTCAATATCCTCTGTACCCAGTTGTTTTATCTTACTGTAATCCTATGTGCACTAGTGGCAATCCCACCTTGCTTGAGAGGAAATGATTAGAAAGATTTTTTGAAATCATTTAGTAAGCAGATAATTTTTGTCCATGATGAATGTTTGCACTCTCAATGGTGTTTTGTGCATGGAACACCTGCTGGAATTAAATGAGATATATATATATATATATATATATATATGATCCATTGCTAAAGATTGAGAAGTGGTCAGTTACTTGTACGACTCCAGCAAGTACAACGCAAAGTCCTTATAATGGCTGGTCCTGGGCATTACAATAAACTACATTCAGCAGCAAGGCTTCTGATTGGGAGGTTGTGTGGAGCATGGAACCACTTCTTAGTTGCTGTTGTTCCCAGGTCCAACCTGACTCGGAGTGGTAGCACCTATTAGGGTCCCAGCTATGGGTAAATAGTTTCTCCAAACTGGGGTCAAAACACTGTGAAAGTATAAAAATCAACTTTTTTCACTAAAAATTCCAGGAATGTATTTTTGAAGGAAAAAAAATTTCCTGCAATACATTTTAAAAATAATACTTACAGTGATACATCTCTCAACAAAAATATTTACAAAAATGTCAAAGAAAGCTGATCTGCAATCTTATTTCTTCCAAAGAATATATTATTTTCATACAAATCTGTTGTAAAAATCTTGTTGGCATTAAATAATGCATTATGGTTGATCTAAATCTAATCTAAACTTATTTATAAATGGAACTTTGTGTGTGTCCATTACCTAAAGACTCTGAAATGGCTGAACCAATTTTCTTGAAAATTTACATAGTTGTACTATAAGTGTCTGCGAGTGTTCTTAGCTAGGTTTTGCATCAAAGTACCCCCGATAAATATCGATAATTGAAAAAAATTGGGTTATAGAAGGAGTGGTACGATTTTAATCAAATTTGATACACTCATAGACAAAGACACAAGAAATGATATTCAGAAGTTTCAAGGTTGCAGTTCTTACAATAGTGCAGAAAATTTGATATTGATACCAGGAAATCAAAATTTGACTCACATCCATTCATTTTTCTTTCAGTCTACGGTTTCGCTTTAACTGGAAATAACTATTGCTTTTTGTCTTTTGTGCCAATGTCCAAAGGGTCTGAGCTTCAGGACCATGGATTACTTTTAAAGCGTTCATTACACCTGAGCAATGCCGGGCTATACTGCTAGTACATTAATATTTTGAGATAAAAAACTCATCTTCAAAATGGTAGAAGAGCTTGTCTTTGAGTTCCGTGCCTTTCAACGAAGTGTCATTCTTGGCTGCTAGTGAGTGTGTCTGTGTGTGTGTGTGTAATACTGTCTGATGATATCAGTCTGCTTTAATATGTGGCTTATCTAAGTATGCGTTGAATTACATCCAAGCACTGCCTAGCTATACTGCTAGTATATTCATAAAACAAACCAAACTAATAATGGCCAGTAAAACTAGCAACTTCTTTTATAGCAAGATGGTGACAGAGGGGTTGTACAGAATAACAGAAAGAGATAAAAGCTACAGGTGATAAGATGTGTAGGGTAATGATTGCCTACAACTTGAAAGAATATGGCACGTAGCTTATGAATTTACAAAATTTTGACAATATCATTGAAGCACTAAATAAGAATTGAACTCACTATCAATGTTTTGTGAGATTAGCTTACCCTGTCATGTCATATTAGCTTCAACGCAAAGAATTTTTATTTTAAATTCATACTTTGATTTATTTTTTAATCACTGGAATATCATTCAATATTAAAATAATTGAATATTTTTCTGATAAAAATAATTGACGTCTTTCATTTTATTTATTTTTTTTTATAATTTAAAGAATAAAAGGTTAAGCCTAACTCCAGGAAAGAATTTCCAAAATGATAAAATATAATGTCTGAGGCAAAAGTAATTCTATCTTAATTAAATAATTGTCATATTTAATCAAATCGAACAATTATTTTTTTACTTTTTATACTTTTTGAGATTTTGAAAGATTAAAGAAATATCATTTGTTTATTAATATCTTTTTGAGTAAGGGGTGCATTGTTGACTCATTAGAATGTTTACTCTCTATTCATAAGACCTGGGTTCAAATCTCCCGATGGTTGATTTGGTTACAGTTTTTTTTGTTTGTGAATTTTTAAGTGCCAATGTTCAAATAAGAATGATCTTTGCCAAGATCCTCAGGCTTCACTCACTTAAGGCCTTTTTTCACAGTTGATCTTAGAAAGTAGCTATTTATAAAAGGGTTTGGCACCATGATGTTTTGGTTTTGTAGCAACTGGCTGTATTGGGTAAAACTACCTCTGGCACAGCCTATTGTCTTCAACTTCTTTTACTTTTATGATGGTTATAATCGGGCTAACATACCCAAATGTTAGGAACTTGGTAATCTTCAACTGAAAGCTGACTCCTTAGTATTCAGCTAACAAATAACAGCTGCCTAGTAGTTCTACTGAACTCCAATAGAACTATAAAGAACTCTTTGAACTTCCCAAGAACTCTTATTAATATAGGAGGGAGAGTCCATTATCTGAGGAATAGGTGTGTTTCCCCATAACAATGTTAGTTGCTAAAATTTTTCTTTTCTTCAGTCTCAATAAATAACAAATTTTGTGGGTCTGAAACCCCTCTAATTTGAACCATACTAACTCTACATAGATACATTATACCTTTTTGGAATCATTATGATCCCAGGTTTGAAGATCTGCTCTTAATTTAGGGGCTTGAACATCCAGCATTTCAAATGTGTCCAGATTAGGTTGGAACAGTTAAACAAATTCAAATTTCTAAATATTTGAAAAAAGTTTTTAAAATTTTTTAAATTATTTAAATTACCTCCAAAACTTTGAATTTTGGAAACCAATTTCTTCAAGATGCCAAGGAAATGGAGTTAAAGTGAGAGGTTTTGCAATGTGAGATTTTGAAGTTCCAGAGTTTGATTTGAAGAACTCAGTCTTTGGCTTGAATTGTGATTTTGGCTAAACTGAGTTTGTGATGTTTTAAAGTTCTATGGAGTCAATGAAGGAATTCAAAGTTATTTCTTCTAAATTATCATTGCTGTTTTCTAAGCTGAACAAGAGATCTTGTGGTGAACAGGAAGTTATCTCTTCAATGACTTAAAAAAGAATGACATATTTGAGTTTCTGCACATGTGAATCAATGCATATCTTCCAAGTGAAAAACAGTTTTAAAAAATATGTATATATTAACCAATCAGAGAACAGAAAAAATACACATGAAAGTGATCTTTTTTGAGTATGCATGATTGTTGTCTATTCTATTCAGAGAGGACCCACCTAGTTATTCCCATGACCATGTCAGGCAGACTGTATTGGCTTACCCTCTTGACCTCTCTTTCTCTTCTTCAAAGGCTAATTTCATACAGCCAGATACAAAAAGACATTGAAACAAACATTTAACTGAGCAGTAACATCAGATATCAACAGCTACACCTTGTGTTTACATATCATCATTTCTACTCTCATTCATCCAATTTACAGTAGTTATTACACTTAAGTGTTTACAAAAACACTTACCAAATGTGTACCAAACAAAGAACATTACTGAAATCTTCTTACTAATGTTGTACCAATCATTATGAACATTAGTAATACTGTGCACAACACAAAATTATTAATGTTTATATAAATGAATATTCTTAAACATCTTATGTACATTTCTTATGGTAGACTAGCTAAACAAGGTCAAAGCAACTCACACACTCCACGATTAACTGGTGACAAACCAAAAATAAACTTAAAGGTTCACTACAGTCTCTTTAGTTTTTGGCCAGATGCCAAATTAGCCATCTGCAGAAGCTAGCTTAAAAGTTCACACAAAAGCTAGTTTTATTTTAATTTTTTCTTTTATAATCATATCGTCCCAAGCAAGGCATTTTACTGCCACTGTTTTTGCAGGGGGTTACATAGGAGGAAAGTTATGAGAAAGAGTGACAGGTTATAGGGGGTGTCAGGAAGTGGGTAAGAGATGGATGAAAATACTGATGAAAGTGGAGTAGACGGAGAAAGGTGCATGAGAGAATGGATTTGGCTATAAAGTGAGGGGTCAGATTATGTATTGATTGTAATGTAGAATCGATCCCCCACTTTGTCTACATTATTTCTTTTTTAAATCATATCGCCCCAAGCAAGGCATTTTACTGCCACTGTTTTTGCAGGGGGTTACATAGGAGGAAAGTTATGAGGAAGAGTGACAGGTTATAGGGGATGTCAGGAAGTGGGTAAGAGATGGATGAGAATACTGATGAGCGTTGAGTGGATGAAGAAAGAAGCATGAGAGAGAGGATACAGGTTAGTGAGATAGATGGCTATTAACTTTACATTTCAATTCCTGGAGATTGTAGCTGTCAGGGAAACAATTGAATGGAAGGAAATTCCACAGGCAAGAAGTGTGAGAAAAGAAGCTGCTAGAGAGTTGTTAGTAATTTTCAATACAAGGCTCAGGAGGCCCTCTAGGATATAGTTGAAATAAAGTGTATGACATGAATAGAAGAGCAGGTGATAGGAAGTGGAGATAAAAGGGATGAGGAGGATAGAAAATGATGACCATTGACTTGAAGTGATTAAGATTCAATCATTCAAGATAAAACATACATGAGCATCTGTTTCACAAAGCTGCAGTTCTGCATGGAGAAAACCAGTCAAAATTTCTACTTCCAACTGAATACAGAAAAGGAGGTTGACATGACCCCTTGGAAGCAGTCGTGTCTGTCCCTAGAAATAATGGTCTGAACTGGTGGACCTGAAGAATAGAACCGAGGGATAGAATAGTGCTAAGCCTGCAATAATCTGTGGGATAAAAAAAAAAAACAAACAAATAGGATTATGTGGTGCAATAACAATCCAACCATATTGCTGTTGCCTCGCTTTTTATGAAATTGGTTGTGTTTTGGGTAGCATTGTCATTCAATAACACTTATACGCAAATATCTCGGTATCTTTAAAAAAAAAAAAAACTCCCTTATTGCCACCATTTACATTGTTTGAACTGGTGCCATTTTTGTTGCCATATTCCTGACATTTCGGCCATTGCACACTCTGACTTTCTTCAGGTGATTGAAATTTCAAATTGAGCCATTTGTTTTAATCATCGGGGTAGATTGTTCTAGTTACATGAATCATGCCTCTTCCAGATGTGAACAAAATAAAGGGTTCAGTTTGAAATTCCAATCACCTGATGAAGGTCAGAGTATACAATGGCCGAAATGTTGTGAATATAGCAACAAAGATGAGGACAACGGTTTGCACAATGTAAATAGTGTAAATAATTGTGTTTCATCTTTTCAATACAAATATTGAAAGTTCTCTGAGTTTTAAATTTTTTGTTTTTTTTTCAAAAAATTGAACAGCATTAATTCATATGGATACATTTTGTCACATAAAATATAGTGGGGATCAAATTTGTCAGTTTTGCTTTTTGTTTTTTAATTTGATTAATGAACATTTGTGATGGATTCATGGTAAATTTATATTGGATTTTTGCATTTGGCATACAAAAATTTCATGTTGGAAGTCCTTTTTGTAACCTGAAATACACATGCCCAATATTAAGGCTTTTTGTAATCTGACCTGCACATGCCCAATATTAAGGCTTTTTGTAACCTGACCTGCACATGCCCAATATTAAGGCTTTTTGTAACCTGACATGCACAATAGTAAGTCTTTTTTGGCTATAACTATATATATATATATATATATATATATATATATATATATGAAACAAACTGTATTAGTTGCCAATGCATTTGATCCAATATGGACTTTTTCAAGGCAAAAAACAAAATGAATTTATTCAAAACTAACTAATAATAACAATAACAAAATCCCTATCAACTGAAAGAATTTAAAGAAAGCTATTTTTATACTGTTAACAGAAAATTGTCAAATACTGTCACGTGTGTAGATACTGTTTTTATAGCTGTGTTGGCAGATTCAACCATTTTCTTTTGATTTCTTGATCCTGTTGTGTACGTTTGTTTGGGAGAGAAGTAATTCTCTTAAAAAAAGGTGAAATATTTATTTCGTTTTTTGCCTTGAAAAAGTGCATATTGGATAAAATGTGTTGGCAACTTACACAGTTTTCTCATTGTCTCTTACATTTATAAATATTGTCTTTTTCTATAGATTAACTCTGAGATTTTTCAAATGTATATATATATATATATATATCAAACACTCTTCCCATCTGCCCAACCCTCATCCTCGGTATCCTTACTCATCTGTCACCTTCCTCCTGACATTCCCTATGTCTAACCACTCCTTCTCTTTACCTTCCCCCATGTAGCCCCATGCGCAATGGTGGCAGTGGAATGCCTTGCTTGGGGTGAGATGATTAAAAAAAAAAATATATATATATATATATATAATGACTTTGTTTACAACATTTCCCATTTTGATTTGTGCCTGATTTGTCTAACTTTGTACCTTATTTTTAAGGTATCCCTTTTTATATCTTCCCATTGGTATATATTTACACGTACATTATACATGGAAAAATATGTGGATGAATATGAGTATATATAATGTATATGGATTGTTGCATATACACATGCAAAAGATCCTAAGATTTTGTATGTTTACTTTGAATGTTTTCATGTAAAAAGCAGTTCTTGATGTTTTCATATCAATAGTTAATCTATTCTATGGAATCGGTCAGCTACAAACCTTTTTCTTTGGTGTCAATCATCTGCCAGTGCCTTTGATTCTATTACCAAATGGATTCCTTGCAATGGTCATTGCTTGCAGTGAATTCAGTACACTGCTATTGTGCCCATAGATATTAAGGTCTGAAATATATTTCTAATTTAAGTTTTGATTTTATACATTTGTATTCTCCCACCCTGAGTTTACCAAATACTTTAACACTATAAAAAAACACTGGAACACATATACACATACACACATCTATATATGCACACATACACATGATACTGGTAAAAGGTATATAGGTATGTGCATGTATATCTCTGATGAACTTGGATCATTGGTGCCGCCTAGGTACGAATTTACATGAGATACTAGATTAGCAACTAGGTCCCACCCTTTTCTAGTGAAACAGATAAGATGTAACCATAATTTCTACACCAACAGCTTCTTTTCTCGCACTTCCCGCCTGTGGAATTCCCTTCCACATGCCTGCTTTCCCAACAGCTACAATCTCCAGGAGTTTAAATGTAAGGTCAATAGACACCTCCTATCACACTAACTTGCATCTATTCTCCCAACACTCTCACCATCTACCCAACCCTCATTCTCGGTACCCTTACCCGTTTATCACCCTCTTTCTGACATTTCCTATATCTAACCATCTTTTCTCACCACTTTTCCACCTATGTAACCCCCTGCGCAATAGTTGGCAGTGGAATGCCTTGCTCAGGGTGAAACGTGCATAAACATACATATGATGCACACACAAGAAGACAAAAGAATGAATACAGGATGGCCAAAAAAAATAGTAGCAATAAGCACACCAATTAAAACAAGTAGATATAACATCAGGTCATAAAACAAAGCCCTCTACTACTTTGGCAAAAGTCAAACTATCGGTCAAGTCAACGCATACTTAGATAAGCCACATATTAACCCTCTAGAGCCATTCATATCATATTTGATACAGTATGAAAACAAGCCTTGAAAGAAATATTTTCCTGAAAAATTTTTTAAGAGAAATATTTTATAAATTTCAAATGAAAGCAGTACTGACTGCTCAGTCAATGAATACCAAATGTTTCCTTATAGGGAAATACTGTATCAAATATGATACGAATGGCCCTAGAGGGTTAAAGCAGACTGATATCATTAGACAGTATTACACACACACACACACCCATTCACTAGCAGTAGCAGCCAAGAATGACATTTCGTTGAAAGGCACGGAACTCAAAAACAAGTTCTCCTACCATTTTGAAGATGAGTTTTTTTATCTCGAAATATTAATGTACGAGCAGTATAGCCCAGCGTTGCTCGGGTGTAATGAAAGCTTTAAAACTAATCCATGGTCCTGGAGCTCAGACTCTTTGGACGTTTGCACGAAAGACTAAAAAGCAATAGTTGTTTCCAGTTAAAGCGAAACCGTAGACTGAAAGAAAAATGAATGGATGTAAGTCAATTTTGACTTCCTGGTATTGATATCAAATAAGTTTGTTTTTTTTGTCGTAAACTGAATTTTGAAGGCTAAATAAGTCCTCTGAGTAAATGGTATCATGTCTGCGACTAAGAACTACAATTATACCTACTTAAAGCCAAACCCGAAGCAAAAACTAAAATAAAAGGGCTGAAAAAAAATAGACGTACAGGCAGATAAACACACACACACACACACACACACACAAACATCTTGCCTTTTATTTATACATATATTATCGATTTTCTGCACTATTGTAAGAACTGCAACCTTGAAACTTCTGAATATCATTTCTTATGTCTTTGTCTATGAGTGTATCAAATGTGATTAAAATCGGACCACTCCTTCTATAACCTGATTTTTTCGACTATCAATTTTTCGATATTTATCAACGGTACCTCGACACAAAACCTCACTAAGAATACTTGCAGACGCTAATAGTACAATTGTGTGAATTTTCAAGAAAATCGGTTCAGCCATTTCGGAATCTGTAGGTAATGAACACCCACACAGACACAAAGTTCCATTTATAAATAAGCTTAGATTAGATTTAGATGTATAAAGCAATATTTACGGTTTTTAAAGTAGGCTTGGAATTTGAATTTCTTGTAACTTCAGATAGACATGTCATCTCTCCTTGAATTCAGAACACCACGAATTCTACTTATGTTTTAAAGAGTTAAAAGTGCATGAAGCATGATTAACCAATGGAAATCAAACAATACAAAAATAAAAATACCAGAATTTATCCCTCCATATCTGATGAAGCTTTAATAAAAGGGAAACATTAGATTGATAAATATTTTCTATTTGTTTTTTATCATAGACAATATATTGTAAATGATCTTACTGTAACTGCTTTGTGATATGCAACATTTTCAGATGAAACACATTTGTTAGTCATATGCCACTAAGTCTTTTTCTCCTACGATAAAATGCAGGTGTGTATGAATAAGAGAAGAGGATTTATTACTATGTGTTAGATTTTGGAAAGTGTGATTCAATAGTAAGTGACAAAAGCCCAGCCACCTGCTAAGAGAATGTAGAGTAATTTCCCTTGGGCTTGACATTTTGGAAGTCTTACTGGAAATAATTATTGGATCATATTACTGATATTAAGCAATGGACTGAATCACTTAATGCCATTGTTTTGAGCTGCAATCAATTGTAAAAGGAGGCGGATTAGTGTTGAAGAGGTGCTATTTACCTAAGGAAGGTATTCTGGACATATAATAGCACTCATGATCAATTTATAATTAATATTAGAAACAGAGACAGATCTCTTGGGACCAAACTGAAGCAAGCAGAGTTGAGTCACGGGATGATTGCTCATATATGGTGCTCTTGCAATAAATTGAGATTGTTCTTACATAAATTGCCACATTTTATGCAGTGATAAAGTTAGCCACTATCAGCATGGCATACAAAAACAGGGGAGAAAATTTTCTGACATTTTTAGAGTAACTATTTAAATTGGCACATACTGATATGATATATAGGCAGTAAAGCACCTCATTCTTGTGGGTGATGAATTATTTTCCACCCTACAACACTTGGTAATATACAAATGGTATCAAGCTTTCACTGCTCTATCCTTAATCCCATTGAATGTGTTTAGACAAACAATATTCCTTAGTTCTGCTACTTCTAAATTTTCATGTCTAAGATCCTCCATGCTATACACATTGTAACAAACCAACCTCATTCTCTTTGAAATCCATTGGTGATATATAAGTTCCTTAAGAATAGTTTTGTGGAAAAGACATCCAAACAGATGCTGCCCCCATCAGTACAATCTTAACCTAATCAAATCTTTGGTTAGTTTGCCTTCTCTGTACGCTCCGTAACTTAGTTTGCCTTCTCTGTACGCTCCGTAACTTAGTTTGCCTTCTCTGTATGCTCCTTGTAACTTAAGTTTGCCTTCTCTGTATGCTCTGTAACACATTGTAACAAACCAACGTCATTCTCTTTGAAATCCATTGGTGATATATAAGTTCCTTAGGAATAGTTTTGTGGAAAGACATCCAACCAGATGCTGCCCCCATCAGTACAATCTTAACCTAATCAAATCTTTGGTTAGTTTGCCTTCTCTGTACGCTCCGTAACTCAGTTTGCCTTCTCTGTACGCTCCGTAACTCAGTTTGCCTTCTCTGTACGCTCCGTAACTCAGTTTGCCTTCTCTGTACACTCCGTAACTCAGTTTGCCTTCTCTGTACAATCCGTAACTCAGTTTGCCTTCTCTGTACGCTCCGTAACTCAGTTTGCCTTCTCTGTACGCTCCGTAACTCAGTTTGCCTTCCTCTCCGTAACTCACCACTCCGTAACTCAGTTTGCCTTCTCTGTACAATCCGTAACTCAGTTTGCCCTTCTCTGTACGCTCCGTAACTCAGTTTGCCCGCTCTGTACGCCCTCCGTAACTCCAAGTTTGCCCTCTCTGTACGCTCCGTAACTCAGTTTGCCCTCTCTGTACAATCCGTAACTCAGTTTGCCCTCTCTGTACAATCCGTAACTGACTGAATGAATATAATAGTTGGAATCATGATTAAGGCTTACACTGGTCATGAAGTGGGGGATCAGTTTTCTATTGTCATGAAGTAATAAACTGATCCCCCACTAATTAATAATATAATACATCTCTTGCACCTCTAGCTATGAGTCAAATAACAGGACAGTTTGGGTTCTATAGCCTTGGCTCGCTACCAGTCTACCGCAGAAAGCAATAGCAACCTACTGCGGGATAATCTTCTGCCCAGTCAGTCATGTCTCTTTCAAGTCATGATCACCCAGGCATGTATCACGTATGTCACTTAACTGATACTAAATTTATCCTTGATCTATACACTAAGGTAATCAAAGTGTTGGATGAGGAATACTTTTTCTTGTGTCAGAATGTACAATTGAAGAATTTAATTTATTCTGCATTTTCATACGCTGGTACATCCCTACAAGCAGCCTAGACTGCTGCAAGTTGAGTGTATTTTTTTTATAGTCACCATCTCTAGAACAGTTGCCAACCAAGACTAAAGAACTCTATTTATGCAGTAATTAAAAATATAACTGCTGGGGCAAAGTGGATACTGAACCAGTTCATTATTTCAGGCAAACTCCATGTTATCATTTTGCCAAACTTTGGATTGATTCTAAAAGTTAAACCACATTTGGAATTATATCCAAGGTAAAAAAAAAAATATATTAATGTTAATCATTAGTGTCATAATGTTTCAACTATTGAAATCTTTTGTAAGGTGAGGTGTACATGTTTTTTTGAGATGAGTGTAGTTTTAAGAAACTCAGATAGTTTATGTGTGTGTGTGTATATATATATATATATATATATATATATAATTACATACATAAATCTATCAGGCTTGACAGTTAAAAATTGCTAAAACTTTTTAAGTATTCATTTGCAGAAAGTTCTTCAGAATTTACTAGCCAATGAAAGACTTTGTGAAAACCTGTGATTTTTATATATATATATATATATATATATATATATATATATAGTCATCTACATACAAGCCTGTGTAGCTAAATCACAGACTAGACATTTGATTGCTTCCAGCATTGACCAAAACTTGACCAATTTGGTATCAGTTGGAGAATATATCCCTAAGCTATTGTCAGACAACTGAGAGGAAGAAATTTTAATATATATATATATATACATGCAGTGTATATACATGCCAGCAGCTGAGAACTCAATTCTTGATTGAAGAGTTATTTATATATATATATATATATATATAACTCTTCAATCAAGAAATGTGTGTGTATATAGGTAACAGTTAATGAGAAAAAAAAAACATTGAAGCACCCACACATCAAGGCTGTAGAATTAGCCCAGCCAAAAGGGGGGTATAAATCATTACAGGGGAAATAAACAGCCAGCAGCTAAATCTTGACTAAGGCAGATTCAAGCCCTTGGACAAGATTCTTTTCAGCATCTTCCAGAAAAGGATTTGCATGAAATCACATTTAAGTTGTCCTTTTCTGCAAAGTACTAAATAAAGTCTCCCTTTTAAAACGTGTTAAATATATAAATTTGTTAAATGTATGAATTTGTCTAAATATATTAATTTGTTAAATATACTAACTTCTTGAAATTGTTCTTAACTTTTTGTTCAATTTTTTAATAATATGATTTAGCGTTAAATGACCCAAGATGGGTTGATACACCATAAAACAAAAAACAAAACAAACAAAATCCCGCCTGACAACAACCTGTTAAAATGCAAAAAGCATTCGTGTTTAATTGCTATTCAGTTACAGAAATTGAGAGAATGCACTTTGTGTTCTTTCTGCTTCCTCAAAGTTTGTCTGTTTTTTTTTTCCTCATTTTTAAAAGGTGCAATTTTTTTATTGTATATTGTTATCCTGCCTTAATTATTTCTAAGGTACACGAAAGAAAATGTTTTTGCAAGATTCTTAACGTGTATACTTGAAGATATGTTGAACCCTTAGTTTAGAGTTGTTAAAGTGGGTATTTGTGATTTGATCACAGATAGATCATACTATAATTGGGAAAGTTACATGGCTCCTTTGTTTGTAATGTAAGTATAACTAATATTTGTTAAATATTTTTAAATATTCACCTTTATTTGAAAACTTTGCTGAAATATATTAAAACATAAGTGTTAATTTTGATATAGTTATAATTTCATCACAGCTGAAACCCAAAAATTCTTCATAACTATCAAATATTTTCACTTACTGTGCAGTTATCAGTGGCCATGTCATAGTTGTCATTCAGTTCATTGTCAATTCTCTGTTTCTTTTTTGTTTTTTTTTAATTGTATCACCCTGAGCAAGGCAGTAATGCCACTGATGTACAGGGGGCTACGTAATAGTGAAAAGATTGGAAAAGAGAAAGCTGGAAACCACATCCTAAACAGGAAACAAAGGATGAGCCTCTTAACCTGTTCAATAGACGTGGGTGGAGTGTGAACCGGATGATAGATAGATCTATCTACTCCAATTGAAAAAAAAAAAAGAAACCAAAGTGAGAAGATTGGTAAAGAGAAAGCCGGAAACCACATCCAAATATTTGTATACCGGTATTTGCTTCAGTCCTAAAATCTCTTCAAAATGATGGTCTTTCATTGTAAATCAGATTGAAAATCATAAATACAAGCAGTGCAGGTTGAGCACTTTTCTTCTATATGTGATGTAAACAGAAGTTCTCTTTGAGAAAGGAAGAAATTTCAAAGAAAATATCTTCTGTTTACTGGTTATGTGATGCTTTCTCTTTTGTGAGTTAGATGTAACTGGGGAATTGGCACTCTTTTTTTTCTTTTTTCTTTTTTACATGACTACTTGTTTGAATATATACTATTTGTTCTTTCTTCTTCCACCCCCTTTTTTTTTCTTTTTTTTTATATACGGGATGTTAGCAACTCTGTAGGATAAAAAATTAAACCTAGAAAGTGCAAAGGAACTCTTGATGAGTCAACAGCCAGCTAACTAGAGGTGGTATCTCAATAAATCACTATGGAGAAGGCAACAGGATACCACTTCACTATCTATCCTGCATATAATCATGGCTATATAACAAAAATATATTAAACCTAACAGTGTGAAAGGGGTTGCTTCCAAAGAGAGCAATTTCTCGCCCCAGTAAGGACTGACATGAGCAACAGGTGTCACCTGACCGGCATCCAGCAACTGTTAGCAACAACGGTGTAAAGGGGACAGTTTTTCCCAAAATCTGTCCCTCACTCGGAAAGGAACGACATGAGCAACAGATGTCTCTGGACCATTACCCTGCAACTGTGCGCAACAAAGAAAGGATTATCTTGGGGTCATAGAATTTCAGGACGTTAAACAACTGCAGACAACTAGAAAATGTCAAGCAAGAAATGAACAGACTGAAAATCAAAATTCTGGAAATATGCAAAACCAGATGGCCAAATAATGGAGACTTCAGCAGTGAAAACCATAGGATAATATATGCAGGAGGCAAAAATAATGAAAAAGGAGTCAGCTTAATACTGGACAAAGAAATGAAAAAATGTCTTTTGGAATAATGCCAGTTCTCTGAAAGAGTTCTCCTGGTCAAACTGAAAGGGAGGCTGTTCAACATAGCAATTGTAGTCATCTATGATGCACCAACAACACAAAGCACCGAGGAAGAAATAGAATCTTTTTACTCCACTCTAGAGAAGGGCAAGGCTCAATGTAAAAGCCAATAAATCAGGATCATCATAAGAGATTTGAATACCAAAGTAGGCAAGGAGATAGAAGGTATGACAACTGGCAACTTTGGTTTAGGAATCCGCAATGAACAAAGAGAAAAATGGGTCTAATGATGCATAGCAAATGACCAGGTAATAACCAACATCTGGTTTCAAGAACACCCACGATGTCTATGGAAGGTGACATGAAAAACCAAATAGACTACATAACCATAAACAGCAGATTCAGAAATGCAGTGGTTCAAAGCAAAGCTGAGTGTGGAAGCGACCATGTCCCAGTCATCTGCAAACTAAAGGTGAAACTCCAGTGATTGAAGAAGCCTAGTGCAGCACCAAAACTGAAATACAAAACACCACTCTGTATGATCTCAACCTACGGAAAGAATACACTAACAGCATGAAAATCAAATAAGAACAAATTGGAAAAGGACACTCGAAATGAGACTCACTAAAGGAAGCAATAGTGACAACAATGCTCCAAATGAAATTAGGTGCAGAAAGAAAAACGAGTGGATGACTGAAGAGATTCTGGACATGATGCAAAGGAGGCAGGAAATGATATCAAGACATGGAACGGAGTACAAGGAACTACACAAGGAAATAAGAAAATGCAGACAGGCTAAAGAGGAATGGCTCAATGACAAATGTGAAGAAGTAGAAAGATTGAGCAGGAATAATAAAGCAGAAATGCATAAGGAAATAAAAACTGACAGGACAAAAAAACCTGCTCTTCAACAGGATGTATAAAATCTAAGGATAGAACAATCATTTTGGAGAAAGAGGAAATAATCCAATGATGGGAAGAATATATAAAAGAACTTTTCCACAACAAGAGAAAGCAACCGATAATATGCAAAGATGAGGACAGACCGGAAATATTAAAGTGAAGTGGAATCTGCAGTAGTCAAACTGAATAGAAACAAAGCAGCTGGACCAGACGGCATAGTCTTAGAGCTGCTGATAGCCCTGCAAGAATTTGGTATAGAGAAAATTACGGAAATAATAAATGAAATTTATAATAGTGGGGTAATACCAGATGACCTCAGCAAGTCGATCTTCATAGCACTACCTAAGAAGCCAGGAGCAAACAAGTGTGAACTTCACAGAACCATCAGTTTAATGAGCCATATAACAAAACTGATTGTTCGAATCCTGATGAATAGAGCAAGAAGCAGAATCAGGCCAGAGATAGGATGAGAAGAGTGTGGTTTCGTCAAAGACACAGGAACAAGGAATGCCATATTTATGATCAGGATGCTCTCTGAAAGGGCAATACAAATGAAGAAGGACTTATACCTGTGCTTTATTGATTATGTGAAGACGTTTTAACGAAATACGCCACAAAGAATTGATGGAGATGCTCGGCAGCCTTGACATATTTCGGAAAGACTTGAGAGTAATCAAGAATCTTTACTGGCAGCAAACCACTTGTATATGGACTGGTAATGAATTTAGTAGATATACAAAGATAGAAAGGAGCGTAAGACAAGGATGTGCCTTTTCACTGGATCTGTTCAACTTGTACAGCGAGAATATTTTGAGGACCTCAAAAGTTATGCCTGGATTTGTCATTGGAGGCCACAATTTGAACAACCTAAGGTACGCAGATGATACAGTGCTGATAGCAGACACAGAAAGGAAACTACAAGACCTTCTACAGAGGTAGCTGAAGAGAGTAACAAGAAATAACTACAAATAAACTGCAAGAAAACTGAATGCATGGTCATCAGTAAAAAGGGCAGCCCAGTATGCCAAATACAGGTCAGGGATACTAGAATCAAGCAGGTACAAAAATTTAAATACCTGGGAAGTGTTATAACAGAAGACGAAAAGTGTGACACAGAGAACCAAAGGTGAATTGGCATGGCAAAGGAAGCATTCCAGAAGTTGAGTAAGGTATTAAGAAAGAGGACAATTTTGATAGAAACAAGGAAGAGAGTACTGGATTGCTACGTGATGTCCGTCCTTCAATATGGCAGCGAATGCTGGACAATATCAACAAAGATGAAGGAAAAACTTGAAGCAACTGAAATGTGGTTCTACAGAAGGATGCTGCGAATATCATGGATCAAGCATGTGAGCAATGATGGGGTTTTAGAAATGATGGAAACAAAAAGGAAATTAATACTGAGCATCAGGAAGAGACAGCTGGAGTTCCTGGAATATACAATGAGGAAAGATGGCTTGGAGAACCTGATACTAACAGACCAGATATAGGGGAAAAGAGACAGGAGAGTAATGGATAACATATTTGAAGGACCTAATCAGGTGGATGACAGAACAAGGATTGCATGGTGTAACAGGAGAAGGCATGCTAAGAGCTACCATAGGGAGATGTGGAAAGCCATGATTGCCTAGGTCCTGAAGGGACAGGGCACATAAAAGATGATGTGGTCTGGCAGAAAGAGGCAACTGTATAAAATCAATGTTGGGAATAATATTCTCTCTTGCTTATGCTCAAGCCTAGCAGACTCACCGGAAATACTGACATGCCATAGTCTTTAGATTCAGCATGATGATGGGTGGATAGGTTGCAAGCCTGATTCTGAATGATATTTTTGTGGTGGAGGAGGGAACAAGTTTAACCTATCCAAGTATATATGTACTTTTTTGGATATACTCTAATGAAAGTTTCTTTTTTTTTTTAAAATTTTACAGTCATTTGAGTCCTGATTGCACCGTAAATTCTATTCCTACAAACAAGTTTGGCACATGAATTTAAATTTTGTACGGAATTAGACCAAGAGTTTCTGGTTTAGAGAGAGTTTCCCCCACTTAGGCTAAGTGAGAGTTCCCCCCACTTATGCTAAGAGAGAGTGAGAGTTCCCCCCACTTATGCTAAGAGAGTTCCCCCCACTTATGCTAAGAGAGTTCCCCCCACTTATGCTAAGAGAGTTCCCCCCACTTATGCTAAAGAGAGTTCCCCCCATTTATGCTAAGAGAGGAGTGTTCCCCCCCATTTATGCTAAGAGAGAGTGTTCCCCCCACTTTGGCTAAGAGAGAGAGTGTTCCCCCCCACTTTGGCTAAGAGAGAGAGTGTTCCCCCCTACTTTGGCTAAGAGAGAGTGTTCCCCCCCATTTACTTTGGCTAAGAGAGAGTGTTCCCCCCACTTTATGCTAAGAGAGAGAGTGTTCCCCCCACTTATGCTAAGAGAGAGAGTGTTTCCCCCCGACTTTGGCTAAGAGAGAGAGTGTTTCCCCCCGACTTTGGCTAAGAGAGAGAGTGTTTCCCCCCGACTTTGGCTAAGAGAGAGAGTGTTTCCCCCCGACTTTGGCTAAGAGAGAGAGTGTTTCCCCCCCGACTTTGGCTAAGAGAGAGAGTGTTTCCCCCCCGACTTTGGCTAAGAGAGAGAGTGTTTCCCCCCCGACTTTGGCTAAGAGAGAGAGTGTTTCCCCCCCGACTTTGGCTAAGAGAGAGAGTGTTTCCCCCCGACTTTGGCTAAGAGAGAGTGTTTCCCCCCCGACTTTGGCTAAGAGAGAGTGTTTCCCCCCGACTTTGGCTAAGAGAGAGAGTGTTTCCCCCCCGACTTTGGCTAAGAGAGAGAGTGTTTCCCTCCCGACTTTGGCTAAGAGAGAGAGTGTTTCCCCCCGACTTTGGCTAAGAGAGAGAGTGTTTCCCCCCTTTGACTTTGGCTAAGAGAGAGAGTGTTTCCCCCCCGACTTTGGCTAAGAGAGAGAGTGTTTCCCCCCGACTTTGGCTAAGAGAGAGTGTTTCCCCCCGACTTTGGCTAAGAGAGAGAGTGTTTCCCCCCGACTTTGGCTAAGAGAGAGAGTGTTTCCCCCCCGACTTTGGCTAAGAGAGAGAGTGTTTCCCCCACTTAGGCTAACTGAGACTCTTCCTCTTATGCAATGAGTGTGTGTGTCTCTCTCACTCCCTTATGCATTGAGAGATAGGGTGTGTGTGTCTCTCCCTCTCTCTCATGCATTGAGTGTGTGTGTCTTTCTCACTTATGCATTTTGTGTGTTTGTATCTCTCTCTGTTATGCATTGAGTGTATCTCTCTCTCTCTCTTACACATTGAGTATGTGTGTGTGTGTCTCTTTCACTCTTTTATGCATTGAAAGAGGGCGTCTCTCTCTCTCTCTCTATGCATTGAGGGAGGGTGTGTGTGTCTCTCTCTCTTTCCCTTACGCATTGTGAGAGTGTGTGTGTGTCTCTCTCTCCTTTATGCATTGAGAGAGAGGGTGTGTGTGTGTGTTTCTCTCTCCCTCTTACACATTGAGAGTGTGTGTGTCTCTCCTGTATGCATTGGGAGAGAGTGTGTGTGTCTCTTTCCCTTATGCATTGAGGCAGAGGGTGTGTTTGTCTCTCTCTCTCCCTTATACATTCAGTGTCTCTCACACTGAAACTTTCTATTCTTTTTTTTTAATAAACAAAAGTGAGATTGTTAATAAAACATAGGAATATCTACAACAGAGATAGATTTCTTTAATGCGTACATTGTTAGTACATCAGGTTTATTACAATGGCAAAAGATTATTGTTCTATTGTTGATTGATAGTTTTATACAATGGCGGGAGAATATTATTAAGTCACAGAGGACAATGAACAGGAAAAGTTTCTACTGGGGCAAAGGATTGTTTTTACAATGAACAGATATATTTTTTACATGCCATGTTCCTGACCACTCAGCAGTTTGATACAATTTCTACATCTGTCATCCAATAAAAAGAATAAGATCAGATGCTGGTGATTCTTACTAGCATAAAGCACATCTTTGGAAATTGGCATTGTTAAAAAAAACCCAAAAAAATCAAAGGTAGACATGAAAGATTGAAACAAGATTTTGTCAGAAGACTGGCTTAATATTAGGAACGGTTGTTTTCAAACTTAAACTTCAAAAGACGTATGGGAACAATAGTAGGGTATTGAATAGATTGACCAGCAGTGACCATTGCAAGCAATCCATTTGTCAGTTAGGTGGAAGGCATTGGCAGATGATCGACACCAAAGAAAAGAAGAAAGATTTGTAGTCGACTGATTCTGCAGAATGGATCAACTATTGATACGAAAACATGTTGAACTTATTTTCAGATGGAAACACTGAAAACTATTCAAAAGCATGTTCTTGTACTTCTTCATATAAGAAAAACACACACACACACACATATATATATATATATATATATATATATATATATGCTCTCACAACCTGATTAAGCACTCTGGAAGAATGGGAAACTTTGGAAAACAGTAGCTACTCTGGCATGTACACATTGCTCATTCACTAATGAATTAGAGCACTCTGGCTATTGGGCATGTATAATGATAATATACATGCTAAAAAGTCTGCCTTCTTCTACTGTGCACCCATGGCCCAGAGGTAGAACCACCAAACTGACGCCACTTCGGTCCGGTTTCAATCCTGGGTTAAAAGCAACCAGTCTAACCGTACTGATGAGCTGTGATATACAGTGAAACAGATCTGTCTGTGGATGACTATATATATATATATATATATATATATATATACCCACACCTCTTTGGTGGTAATTCTGGTGGCTATGTGCACAAATTAAAGAATAAGTGTTTTTATAGCTTCCTCTTAAAACCCAATGAACTTATACGCTTGAAACCTAAGTAGCAAGTGTAGGGTGAATATTTTCTTTTTACCACCTTAATTTTTCTGGGTGTGCATTACGGTGCAGTGGATATTTATTCAAGACAAGAAATCGAAGGGCTGAGTTCAAATTCCAGTTTAATTTCTTGCATTCGCTTGTGCACAAATACTCTTGGCAAAGGTATTAATCTGTCTTTTCCCTATAGTTACGTGATAAATAGCAGGACAGGTTGGATTCTATAACCTTGACTGGTAACCAATCTACTGCAGAAAGTAATGGCAAACTACTGGGAGATAATCTTCTGCCAGTTAGTCATGTCTCTTTTGAGACATGATCGCCCAAGTGTGTATCACATGGCAGTTAGTTAACTGACTGAATTTTACTAGATAATCTATTAGATATTAAATAGGTGTTATTACCAATTTTCTTATAAGAATTCACATGAATTACTCATTCATTTTTATTCAAAGAAGTTAATAGCATGAAACAAATGCTTGTTAATAATGGTTTTCCAAACTATCTTATAAACTACCTGTATTAGATTTTTTCTTTCTAAGGTAACCAATAGAAGCAGTGAACATGCAGAAAAAAAAATTTGGTTTTCTACAAAAATCAAATGCATATTAATTATAAGCAAGATGAATTATCACTTAGAAACAGAAAAATACAACTTCAGTTGACAAAAACAAAATTATCTATAACAAAAAATTTAACACAGCTAACCTCATTGTCAAGAATAATTCACTGCAAGATCTAAGTTAGAAGAACTGTTGTCCTGATCAATCCAAATTCATATATTTCATTGGATATACTACTACATGTTTAACAAGAAAACTCACATCTCTCTGACCATAGCTCCATTAGGTCTCATTTAATTACACATGGAGACCTACCAAACTATTTGTAACATACTTGTTGATAATACAAATACCCTCATCCACACGTAAAAAAGACTAAAACTTATGGAGGCATTATTAAAAAAAAGCCAACACTCAATGTCAACTATGAACATGACCACACTGTACTGGCAGTGTTTGTAGAATAACATTCCTATAACTCTAAATACATACGTAACTGAAGCTATATATTCATTTAAAAATAAAATAAAATTCATTTTTGGTAATGCCTATAGCTAAAAGCACTTGTCTGAATTAAACAATCAATTTTTGTATAATTTATCTACTGAAAAGAAAATTATAAGATCACATGGAATTATTAAAAACCTGAAACATGTCTGTCATTTTTACTGAAAATTGCGTAAAAGAGGGATTACTGCCTTAAATAAACAATACAGGTGAATGAGTAAGAAAATACTTTTGCAAACATTGGTGCTTGTTTCCTTATGCAAAATCGTGGACAAATGTTCACATGAACATACCTGCCAAGCCTTCATTTTTTTTACATAAGTTTAACAAATTTTTACTGTATATGACGCTGTGTTGCCATGTAGAGTAGGTTACATGTTTCATTTGTGTAAAATGCAGCCAGTCTGTCTTTAATGCATGTAGTAGTCGTAAGTTAGCTGAGAAGTGTTATGTTCAACAATAGTAGGAGATATCGTGAACGGGCAGACGTTATTTTTAAATAAAAGCTGTTCAAATGATAATGGAGGTAAGGCTAAATGATCTTGTTTTTTCTGACCAAAGGCCTCCAAATCCTTTAACTTTTGCTGTTGTTTATCAGTATTTTACTTCGGTACCTCCAGTCATTTTTCAATACCTAAATTTAAATTGAAAATTTTAAAATAAGTTATCTTCAAGCTTTAAAATTAGGTTTATTTGAAAGCCAATGGATTAAATTTGGTAATTCCAGTAGTCAAAACACACTGGTGTATTATAAAGTGAAATTATATTGATTGAAATCCAAAATTTTTGGAAAAAAAAAATACAAATTTTCTGCCATTTTTGATTGATCGACACATTTCGTAAACAGTAGCCAACTTTCTGTTTAAAAGATCTTGCAAAAATAAAATTTTTTTTTTTTATAAGCGTTTCACCCCGAGCAAGGCATGTTACTGCCACTACTGCGCAGGGGGCTACGTAGAGTGGAGAAAGGATGATTAAATATAGGAAATGTCAGAGGGTGGGTGATAGGCGGGTAAGGATAACGAGAATGAGGGTTGGGTAGATGAGAGTGTTCTGAGAATAATTGGGAGTTAGTGTGATAGGAGGTGTCTATTGACCCTACATTTAAACACCTGGAGATTGTAACTGTCGGGAAAGCAGACTTGTGGAAGGGAGTTCCACAGGCGGGAAGCGCGAGAAAAGAAGCTGTTGGAGTAGAATTTACGGTTACATCTTATTTGTTTAACTGTAAAAGGGTGGGACCTAGTTGCTAATCTAGTATCTCGTGTAAATTCGTGCTTAGGCGGCATCAGTGATCTAAGCTCATCGGAGCAGTAGCCATGAAAGTACTTGTAGAAGAGTCACAGGAAAGCCACATCACGCCGGTGAGAGAGCGGCTGCAGCCGGTCTGCCAAGTCAGTATCAACCATGTTACAGATCCTCCTTTGTATTTTGTCAAGAAGCCCAAGGAGAGCAGCAGGGGCACCCAACCAGATATGGCAGCAATATTCAATACACGGGCGGATGGTAGATTTGTATATGTGCAGAATAGATTCAGATGGGAAAACTTCCAGGCCCTGCACAGGGAGCCGACTTTCATAGCAGCAGATTTGGCAATGGATTCGATATAGTCATTCCATTTGAGGTCCGCCAAAAGTGTAAGGCCAAGGAGGCATAGTATTTTACTCTCTGGGAGGCTAGCCTGTCCCATGCTAATGGGAGGTAGATGCGATTGTTTATGGTGGTTAGTTGATAACAGCTTCGTTTTAGAGGCATTGAAATTTACCAGCCATTTCCTACCCCAGGCCACTACGGATTGTAGGTCCCTTTCAAGTACGGCAGCGAGATTCACTTTGTCGTCCACACCTGGTTTCTGATCGATGCGAGAGTAGATTGTTGTGTTGTCGGCATACATGCCAACTTGGGATCTAATGGTGTCGGGGAGATCATTAATGTACATCAGAAAGAGTGTGGGACCTAGGATAGAACCTTGAGGGATGCCCGCGTTCGTATGGTAGTTTTGGGAGGCATGCCCATTTAATACCACCTTCAATGTGTGGTTAGAGAGGAAAGACTGGATGAGGTCAAACAGGTGTCCAGTTATCCCATAGCTCTGCAGTTTGCACAAGAGGCCAGCATGCCAGACCCTATCGAATGCTTTGGAGATATCCAAGGCAATGGTTTGGGCTTCACCATTCTTGTCAAGTGCCAGGTATATGTACTCGGTAATGGTCGTTAGCATATCAGCAGTAGACCTTATGAAGCGAAACCCGTACTGTTTGTCAGAGAGAAGCCCGTTGGCCATGAGATGCTGAATCACCTCGGCGTTCATAATGGCTTCGAAAACTTTGCCAAAGATCGGAAGGAGACTAATAGGACGGTAATTGGTGGGGTCTGAGGGTTCGCCAGAATTCTTAAATATAGGAACTGCGCAGGAGGACTTCCAACAGGCAGGAAAGCAGGAAGCAGATAGGCAGGGGTTATAGAGTTTAGAGAGGACAGAGGAGAGTTCTGGGGCACATTTCTTCAGTACTATGACTGGGATTCCGCTTTGTGTGGGTCAAGTTGTGCAATTATCTTGGCGACCAGCGAGGGTGTAATGTGGACGTTATTTAGTTGAGCCTTAGTTCTGGGTGGGAAGTCTGGTGTAGGTATTCCTAACGAGTCCAGTGTCGAACTGGTTGAGAATCTACGGACAAAGCATTCAGCCTTGTCGGCTGGGTAGGTGAGAACTTCAAACTCATTGATTAGTGGGGGTATTGAGCACGCTTTTGCAGAGATGCCAGTAATCTTTGGAACCAAACTTAGAGGATGCTATGCATTGCCTAATTCTGGTAGCAAACGCCCTCTTGGCTTCGTTCAGTACTTTTTTACACTTGTTCCGTGCTGAGGCGAAAAGGCGCCTGTTTTGGTTCGACAAGCAGCTTTGATAGAGCCAAAAGAAATGGTTCCGGTGGGCAATGGTGGCCGAGCAAGCGGGTGAGAACCAGGGGGACAAATTTGGTTTTAGTTGGAATTTCCTGGCCGGGATAAAAGCATTGATGCCAGCCTTAACCCAAGAGGAGACTTCGGAGGCACATATACCTCGCCAACACGTTTTTTAAGTCAATTGTTTAAATTGAAACTTACCTTAATCTGATTTCAAACAATAGTACTTCCTTACTGTCTAAAATTTACGACAAAAGCTTATCTTAAATACAGCAGTCCTGTTATCAGCGTAATTCGAGGTGACAAGTGATTTTTTGCTGAGTCAAGATCCATGATCTCATAAATTATGTATTGAGGAAAACAGATTCACTCATATGGCTGATGACAAAGAATACATTCTACAGACTATCCAGCATCAGCAAGTGGTTCGAGATGTCATACATCACAAAGTATTGCATGAAGGATACTTCAGGAGCAACTCCTCTGTCCATTTGCAATGTGTGCAAGATCTTACAATCTCTCGTCACTTGCTACATCAGAACATTTGCTGATGGTTTATTGCAAAATCTTTCAATCTGTTTTCTCCAGTTGTGTTTATGAACGAGACAACATTTGGAAGAAATGAAATAATAAATTTAAACAATCTGCATTTGTGGGCAGATCAGACTCACCTGTGAAAAATACAGGTGAGACATTGACATCAGTTCACAGTTAATTGTAGGTGACTGTTTGGTAGATCTGTATGTTTTCCCAGCATGTCTAACAGGAGCTGTTTACAGGGACTTTATTTTGGACATGCTTCTAGACCTGCTAGAGGATGTATCTCGGATAATACAGAGACGCATGTGGTTTCTGCATGATAGAGCTCCAGCACAGATGGAGAGGTAGAGGAGGACCAATTCCATGGTAGCACATTCTTGTGATCGCAATCCTTTGGATTTTCTGTGGGGCTACCTTAATCAATTTGTTTATGCAGCAGACATTAAGGCAGACACACTTCCTGTCATGGAGGCTTGCAAAACCCTTTTCCACTATGAGAGTATTTGAAAGGGTTCAGTCAATGATTTGATGCATGTCGGGTGATTAGAGTTGTGTTAGAGTACAATGATGAGTTTGTTTTGGGGTCATGAACCTGCCCCGAAAGTTCTCAAAAGTATTTTTTGGTTAGTATCACGGGTTGTACTTTTAACAGCATCTACTGGAAAATTTAAACTTGACTCAAAAATAAATGATTTGTGGACAAATGTTTATAGGGACATTTATCCTTGTTTTGATGGGAAGAAGTGGCATCAAATTTTGTGAAAATATTTTAAACACACACACACACACACACACACACACACACACACACACAACACACACATACACACACACACACACACACACGGTCTGTTAAAATCAGATGTCAGTGTCTTGATTGTGTAATTTAAACATTTTATCCATCACGCCCTATATAGGCATATGTACTTGTGTGCATTTATTTTTTTCTTTATCTGTATCCATTAAGGGTTTACAGGCTGTGCAGAAAGAGAAAAGAATCAGGATGACAAATTGTGATTAACAGTGTGTTTGTGTATATATATATATATATATATATATATATATATATATATGTAATGAATTATTTTGAACATTATTTTTACCGATACTCATATTTAAGTAGATATTCTGTTTTTAATTAAACAGTATTTTATATTTATATCTACCAACCTGATAATTTTACGATAAATTTTATTTCGAAAAGGTGTGCTACCCAGCAGGATTCGAACCTGCGACCCCTATTTACATAGGGGAAGCTACCATTTGATCTGGTACTGTCTTAACCACTCGACCATGAATAGCCTCTTGATCAGACGAGGTTTTTATCATGCTTATATAACACAATTTTCGATCTACCGTAGACAAACCATATCTGCTCTGAAATGTATCGTAATGTCGACAAATGTAAACATGGTACGGAAATTAACGAATTTTAACGAAACTTGGTTATAAGCAACCGACAATTTGTAATGAATTATTTTGAACATTATTTTTACCGATACTTGTATTTAAGTAGATATTCTGTTTTTAATTAAACAGTCTTTTATATTTATATCTACCAGCCTGATTATTTTACGATAAATTTTATTTCGAAAATGTGTGCTACCCAGCAGGATTTTATATATATATATATATATATATATAGTAAATAAAGTATAAATAAAGTGTTTGCTCTACTTGCGTATTGAGCGCTTTTTATTTTAATTTACTCGTCTCAGGTTTTCTTCTTTGGACTACGTACTTTGACTGATGTTCAAGTGCTTAGGTCGTTCTTTTTTCATTACCATTTTTTCCTTCTGCGTTTGTACTCGGAAGGTTTTTCAAAATGAGTATAATATATATAATATGAATATGTTATAATATGACTACAAAAGTAGCTATTTTGTTTCAACCAATCTTGTGTCTTATCAAGTGATGAGGTTTATTTTGACTTGAAGGGTTTTAAAAAGTTAAAAATAAGCAAAACCCCTTTAATCAGGGAGGCATTGTTGTATAAACAGTGTGGACCAATCAGAATAACGTAACTTTTAATTAGAAGAATATGAGAGCACTCAAAAATAATTTTTATGGGCATTAGTATTAACATTTAATTAAATTAAGATCAGCATTATTAATTGACTATTAGATTCACTTTATTAATATTGCAAATTTTTTTTTTTAATTTTTTTAAGTTTACCAATTTATTAGATTTAGAAAGTTATTTGTATATTATTAAAACGAGAAAAAGAAAGAACACACACATAAATAAACTTACTAACAACCACCCATGGAGAAATAAACAAGTATACACACATACACTGGCAAACAGACAGATATACAGATTAATATACATGCATATATACATGGACAAATTTCAAAATTGTTTTTATCGACTTGTCAATTTGTCTGTTAAATTTTAAAGCTCTATTTAGAAACAGACTGAACCGCCACAAAATTAGATACAGTAAGATTGAATTCATAACATGACTTGTCTTGAATGAATGAGGTCATGGCAGACACAATCATATTTCAGTGCATGAACACAAACACACAAGCTAAAAACCAAAATGTACACGACTAAAAACTCAATAGATGATCATCTACAAAAAGAATTATATACAAATCTTCTGGCATCAAACTTGGTAGATACACTAATCAAATGCATGTACAAAACTTCACACATATGTATACATGTGTATATATATATATATATATATATATATATATATATATATATCTGCCAAGCCCCACAATTTTCACATGCAGTTATGATTGTATGAGCCCCAGCAGTCGAGCACGTTTGTGTCTGCGCACGTCAATTGATGTACAAGTGTGTATCTATGTCTGTGTTTGTATAAAAGACATTTTGATGACAAATTTCCGTCTCAGTTTTCCACCCACTTTAAATTTTAATTAGATCACCGCTTGTGTTAAGATTTAATGTAAGTAAAATTTAATGTTAAAAATTTAAGGTAATATGTGCGTAATAACTATTTTATGTAGGAGGAAAGATTAAGTGTTTGTATTTAAGGTAATAGGTGAATAGGTAATACACACACACACACACACACACACACACACACACATATATATTAGCTCTACTTTGTATTGAGCACTTTAAGTATAGTGCTTCTTTGAATATGGAATATTATTTAATCCATACAAACCCTATATATATATATATATATGTGTGTGTGTAAATATATATATATATATATATATATATATTAGTAATCCACATACAAGCCTGCTCAGCTGTATCACAGCTCATGTGTTTAGGCATCCACTTGCTTCCAGCTGGGATCAAATCTCAACCAATTTGGTGTCAGTCAGAGTGCCTACTTCCTAAGCTATCAATACATGGCCCGAGATAGATATATATCCATCCAGGTGAAGACTCTGGCATTTTCTTTTGAAAAAAGTCCTCAATAAAACATAAATCGTAAAGCATAATATAATTAGCTTTTTATTTAAAATTTATTAAAATAAAAAAAAACTAAATTTATATATATATTTTGTACAGAATATTTTTGTATTTAAGCAGAGTGTTTATAATTAATTTTGTATATTTAACAATACTCAGATACAGTCACTTTTTCACTGGCACAATGTGACTTCCCTGTGTCTATTCTACAAATACTTTCAGGTCTTCTGCTCTGATGAACTTAGTAACCGCAAATTCTACTCCAGCAGCTTTTCTTACATTTCCTACCTGTAGAATTTCATTCTGTTTACTTGCTTCTCCATCAGCTACAATCTTCAAGAATTTAAATGTAAAGTCAGTAGTCATCTATCTCACTAACCTGTATCCTCTCTCTCATGCTTCTTCTCTGTCCACTCCACTCTCATCAGTATTCTCATCCTTCTCTCACCCTCTTCTTGGCACCTCCTGTAACCTGTCACTCTTTTTCATAACTTTCCTTTTATGTAACCCCCTGCACAACAGTGGCAGTAAAGTGCTTGGGAAGGTATGATTATTAAAAAAAAAAAGTGACACAACTAACAGTTTTAATTTTATGCAATCATCAGGTAGTTGTAGTTATGTGTAAAAATTGACACTTTATACCCTTCAGCAAATTCAAGATGTTAAGTGTAGTTAACATGTGCATGTCCTGTACCCATGAAATAAACTTGCCAGGGGGTGAGGAAAAAAAAATGCTCATCTAGCCAGGATGAAAAAGTCGTAAACTTAAAACTACTGATCAACTGTACTGGACACCTAAACACTGAGCAAGATAAGTTGGTGATTCGGCTATGTTATGACATAAAATGCCTTCCTAATGACCTTCTGACCATTCTTAGACTCAGAAATGTCTGAGCTAACTTGACCAAATAAGTGAGGATAAAAAAATATTTTTTTTAAAATCCTAGATAAGGTTCCAAGGCATACCAAAAAAGTGCTTGATGCCATTGGGAAAAGCAAAACCTGAGCAATTAGACTTAGTGCTAAAAGCAAAATAGTGCTCAACAATATCAGGTTGCCATAGTCCGTAACAGATCATGTATGAATAAAATAAGCAGCTCCTAAGATAGTCTGCTGTATTGGTACACCAGTGAGTGAAAGAGAGAGAAAGTGCTCAATGCCATTTAATTGATTCATGAAAAATGAGGATTTAATTTATAAATATTAAAGTATGTGTGTACCCACTGCCATGTTAGCAAAATGAGAGGTTTATTACCTGTTTCCTCACAGGTTATCTCCCTTGAGCCTTATATGTATAAACACACACAAATACACAATAGTCTTTATAAAATAATATATATATATTCTTCACTAATATAATTATTTCAGAAAAATAGACTAAATCACTGTTAAAGGGCAAACACATGGTAAGAGCTTTCATAACTGGTAGTAAAGCTTAATAATTGGTAGTAAAGAGAAGGAACTGAGCCGACACTGCTTGCTATTGTCTCGGTCTCTCTCTCTCCATGACGGAAGGGAAATTATATATATAAATACACAATGGTTTTTAAAATAGAGACAATCAATCCTGATGATTGCTTACCAATTACCAAGGGAGATTACTCACAAGTACCCTTGGGAAAGGTATTGATCCATCTATTCTCTCTCTAGCTATAGGTTGAATAGCAGGACAGATTGGCTTCAATAGCCTTGGTTAGCAACCAATCTACTGTAGAAAGAAATGGCAACCTGCTGCAGGAAAATCTGCCTAGATAGTCATGTCTCAAGAGACATGATCATCCAAGTGTGTATCATGTATGGCACTTAACTGACTAAAGGTATTTTATATCTGAAGTCTTTGGAAGAGGATGTAAAACTCAAAATAGAAGGCCACCCTGTTGGCTTGGGCAGTAAAATATGCCAACTGCACCTTTGCAGAGTGGGTAAGACTCCACCCTCAATGAGGCCACCTGTTGGTCATGGAGGGCAACCTGTGATGCTTTTAGAATGGGATCCTTGTGGTTGGGCAGTCTGTGACCTGGTTACCCAAGGGGCCACATGGCCCTTACTGGTCGAGACAGGCAGTCAGATAAGCCTGATTCAATCAATCGACTTGTCACATCAAGCTCTCTTTTGAAGTTTTGCAGATTTTGTTTTTCTTTGTCAAATTCCAAAGCATAAAGTGGGGGCTGTAGGGTTAATTAAGCTGATGAGGGACTGACGTTTCCCCTTTATATCTACAACATTATGTGAGTAGTCATCTTGGGGATGAAAATCTACTGATTTTAAATTGTTTGTTTCTTTTCCTCAGTGTGAGTATACTGTGTAACCCTGATTTTCCAAGGCAAATGGGTTTCCCCCTTGACATTTCCTATTTATTGATAGTGAACTCATTTTTAAAAAACTCCTATGGATTCCAAAACAAAAAAACCCAAGCAAAAAATCAAAAACCCCAAAGCACCTACATGTTCAAACCAGTTCTAAGACTCTTTTCCCTCCATTCATTGTAATAGAATCAATAATAAAAAAAACAAAACAATTATAAAGTTGTTCCCTTTCATCATAGAGAAAAACATAAACTCTGTAATAATACCAAAATCAGTTAAAAATTAGCAAATAATACCTAACTAGTAGAAGTAACAAAAAAAAAAACATACTCAGACCTATTATTGAAGCAAAAATAATTTCACAATCTGAAAAAAAAAACATACCCCCATATTTCCTTGAACTCATCAAAGAATGTAGAGAGAAGTCCTGATCTTTCTCTTTGCCCCCAAGATGAGATAAAAACCAACCTCTGGACACAAGGTGCCATTGATACCCGCAAAATCTCAATTAGAAAGAACAATTAATACAAGCCAACACATACATACTCACCTTCAGTACTCCAATAACCCCTACCAAGGAAAAGACAGGACAAAAGTAAATTTATATATCCTAAATTTGCTTAGATGTTACAATTGCCAAAAATTTAGTCGCCACTGTCTGTAAAAGGTGTGAATAATGTGGAACAGACCACATGAAGTGTGAAAAACCACAGAATTGACTGGACTGCAAACAAAATCATGAAACAGACTGAATTCTGGAAAAAAGAAAAACTATCAGAAATAAAACAAAAATATATTATACCCAGAAGCAAGAAAAATTTTGGAAGACTCCACAGCAACAATATATGCAAACATGACTAAACTTAGCAGAAACCCAAGCAATGGTCCATCATGAAATGATAAACCTAATAAAAAAAATATGTCTATATTTCTGAGATGAGGTAGTATTTACATTATTCGGACTATTGTCCTCATTTAGTAACTTACAGGATTAGAGGGAGATAACTCATGATTACCCTAAGTGACACTACTACACAAGCAATGGAGTTCATATACCCCAGTAACTGTAATAAAGTGTTTGATTCCAAATTCCTGGCTCCAAAAGAAGGCTGGAGCATATAACAGCTGAAACGTCAAACAAATGGCAACAAAGATGAGGACAATAGTCTGAATAATGTAAATACTGCTAATAAAAGAACTCAAAACATTAATGGAATCGTGAAAAGAAAGCTTAACCAAGCTCCCTGTTGAACCGGTTCTAAAGAACTCTAAAGCCCAAACTAACAAAACTGAAGACCACCAAACCAAACACAAACAATAAAAAAACCAAGAATCTATACTACAAAACTTAATGAAACTCTCTTACCCCTCATCCAAATAGAAAACACAGAAAGCCCATTCTTAGCCCTAAAAGAAAGATCTCCCAGAAAGAGGCAATTTAGCAAACATAGAACAAGAACCTTACTAATAGAAACAAAACAAGATTTGAACTAATTAAAATGGAGATGAAGAAATAAATACTCCAACCAAACCAGACTTAAAAAAGTATAGGAAACATAGAAATAAATGAATCTAACCCAATAAAAACACTAAAACCAAAACATCAAAGTAATAAACTCCAATCATACAACAAATACCAAAACAACCTGGTCCTGGGTATGACCATAAACTGCATCAGGCAGCAAGGCCTCTGATTGGAAGGTTGTGAGGAGCATGAAACCACCTCCTAATTGCTGTTGTTTCTACGTCCACCCTGACCCAGAGTGGTAGCACCTGTTAGGGTCCCAGCTATGGGTAAATAGTTAACCCCCAAACCGGGGTAAAAATGCTTGTAAAGTATTTATCAACAAAACTTTTTGAATGAAGAACGTTACCAACACCACTTTGTTTTGAATGAAGAACGTTACCAACACCACTTTGTTTTGAATGAAGAACGTTACCAACACCACTTTGTTTTGAATGAAGAACGTTACCAACACCACTTTGTTTTGAATGAAGAACGTTACCAACACCACTTTGTTTTGAATGAAGAACGTTACCAACACCACTTTGTTTTGAATGAAGAACGTTACCAACACCACTTTGTTTTGAATGAAGAACGTTACCAACACCACTTTGTTTTGAATGAAGAACGTTACCAACACCACTTTGTTTTGAATGAAGAACGTTACCAACACCACTTTGTTTTGAATGAAGAACGTTACTAACACCACTTTTTTTTTAATGAAACAAAAACAGTAAAACAAATAAACTAAATAAAAACGATTTTCAGCATTAAATGACCTAATGATGGTTGATATGCTTGTTAAATGAACCAATTAACCTAAAACAACCATGACTCATAAAATCTTCCAGTGGAATTGCTGTGGCTACAAGGCAGTTCAATGAGCTACCTCTATTGATAACCGAACTAAACCCTATCACCATATACCTCCAAGAAAGCTTTAAAAAAAAAGAAGTAATAAAACATGGAAGACTTTGAGCAATATGATTATACACACAATACTGGACTGAGAGATTCTAGGGGAGTAACAATCCTACTTTGGAAATATATCCCCAAAAGAAAAATCAACAATTGCTTATAAGCAATTGCAATTTCTGCAACTTTACACAAAACTGTCTCCATTTGCTCACTGCATGTCCAAACCTCATGACTCCATAAATAAAAAAGAGCTAAGCAATTTATTAAAACTCCCTAAACGGTTTATCTTAATGGGAGATTTTAATAGTCATGATATAATATGGGGAAGTAAAACAATAAAAAAGAGGCCAGACTCTAGAAAAAAACATCAATAACAATCTATGATTCTACAATCAGAAATCTCTGACTCACCTTGACCCATTTAAGTAGATTCTCTGCTACAGATCAAACTTTCTAGAATATAACTGGTGGGTATACAAAGATCCCTGCAGCAATGACCACTAATCAATAATAATGGAAAGCCCCAAAATAGAAAATTTTGGACCACAAATACTTCCAAGACCTCCACAATGGAATTTAAAAAGGCAATCTGGCGAGTTTACAAAGAACTGTTTTAACACACTAATCCCAGAAACAAATACAAATCAAGAACCCATAGTATATTTTGCCAACATCCTCATTACCATAACAAAAGTATCCCCAAAGCAAGAATATTTAAAATCAGAACAAAGCATGGTTCACAGAGTGCAAAGTCATGAGAAAACATCAAGCAACTCTCAGGAAATTCAAAACAAACTCTTCATTAAAAAATCTAATCAAATATAAACAACAGAGAGCTAAAATTCAATGTAGCTTTAAAGAAGCCAAAAGGTCCTCTTGGAGAAACTTTGTCTCAAAAAGAAACTGCAACCCCCCCCCCCCCAAAATTTAGAACTGGAAAAGAAATGTCAGATAAAACATCAGTACTCTAATAAATCACTTCTCTCAAGGAAACACAATTGCCATAAGCAAAATACATATAGCCAACCTAATCGCAGAAAATTTTGCTCAAGCATTGCCAAAAAACTACTCTAATAAATTTAACAAAATTAGAATTGGATCCAAAGAAGAAAAAAATATAAAATTCGCCTGACAACACTGAAAGTTAAAACCAAACTTTCACCCTAACCGAAATCTAAAACTCAATATCCAAATCCAATAACCTAGTCGCTGGCCCAGATGAAATCCTCTACACCTTCTTCAAAGAACTCCCAACAATATCCCTGAAATATCTCCTGAACATATACAACAATATCTGGATCTCTGGCAATATCCCTACTTTGTGGAACCATCTCTATCCTCAAAAAACAAAAATATCCCACAAACCCTACCAGTTATAGACCTATTGCTTTAAGCAGCTGTTATTGCAAAACCCTCAAAAGGATGATCAGTCTAATGTGGTTCCTCAAATCAAACAATCTCCTCAGACCTACAAACACACTTTAGAACCAAATGAAGTATCGTAGACCAACTAATCTGCATAGAAACCCTAATCTGAGAAGCATTTATTAGAAAGGAACGTCTGGATGCAGTCTTTTTTAATATTGAAAAAGTTTAACACAGCATGGTCATCTGAGATACTCAAAGATCTTAACCTACAAGGCAGACTCAATCTTGATAAAAATAATTCTTACAGGATCGAACTTTCCAAACACAAACAATAAATTCTCTGATTAAGACCACAAGAAATAGGTGTTCCTCAGGTTAGTATCTTATCTGTGATCCTTTTAATAATTAAAATCAATATGATAACAACCTGAAAATTGGTCCTGGGCATGACGATAAACTGCATCCGGCAACAAGGCCCCTGATTGGGAGGTTGTGAGGAGCATGGAACCATCTCTTAATTGCTGCTGTTCCCAGTTCCACCCTGACCTGGAGTGGTAGCACCTGTTAGGGTCCCAGCTATGGGCAAATAGTTAACCCTCCCAAATTGGCATCAAAACAATATGAAAGTATAAAAATGCTTTTATAGAAATATATATACATAAAAATAAACTTTTATAGAAAAATAAACTTTTATAGAAAAATATACATTTATGAAGAAAAAAATTATTACCACAACACATTTTTGAAGGAAAGAATTACCAGCAAAACATTTCTGAATACAAAACTAGAATACATTTTCAATTTTCTAAAATGAAAAGAATAAAAACAAAATTGTTGTTAAAATCTGACTAAATTAACCTTCTCACTATAACCGAACATTAAAAAGAAATACATTAAAACCCCACCTTTTTGGCATTAAATAACCCTCAGAGGTTGATATGCAGTTAAGCAAAACTCACTCACTCCCCCAGAAATCAATGAATCACAATACATCAGTGACTTCCTAACTTGCTACAGCTCCAAAAATGTGACTACCATAGAAAGGAAAATACAACAATGTATCAACAAAATATCAAGACGGACCATGGAAAATGGATTCAAAATCTCAAATAACAAATGAAATTCATGCATTTCTACCTAATCAACAAAATGCACAACCACCCTATGTTAATATTAAATGATACTGAAATGCTCATAACCCATCAACACAATTCCTAGGCATTATTCTTACTTCAAAACTATCTTTTATTTCTCACATCAAACTTCTGAGAACCAATTGCAACCAAACTAACCAACTCTTGAATGTCATAGCCCACACAGACTGAGGTGCTGACAAAAAGACCCTAATGAAATTATACAGATCCCTTATATGATTAAAACTTGATTATACCAGCTTTTTATATTATTATTTATATGCGTAAATTGCCACATTTTATAAAAATGTAAATTTCTAAATAAAATATTTGGAATGTAGCTTTTTGTTTCCATAACCTTTTAGATTGTAGTATTGGTAACCTTAAGTGGTAGGAGTTTAAAATCTATCTGTAAAAAAATATTTCTTTTTAAAGATTTTTAAGTGGTCTTAAATTTTTGATCAGGAGTGTATATCATGTATACACATGCCAATAATTGAGTGTTCTAATTCATTACTGAATGAGTGATCCATAGATGCTAGAGTAGCTACTGTTTTTTCAGTCTACCATTCTTTCAAAGTGCACAATCAGGGTGTAAGAGCGTAAATAGTGTATATATATATATATATATATATATAGTCATCTGCAGACAGATCTGTTTCGCTGTATGACAGCTCATCAGTATGGTTAGACTCTGATTACTTTTTAATTCAGGATTGAAACCCGACCAAATTGGCGTCAGTCGGCGATTCTACCTCTGGGCTATGGCCATGTGTATATATATATATATATATATATATATATGTACACACACACACACACAGAATTTGAAGACCACTTTGACTATTATATATATATATATAGTACAGTAGTGACTGGCTGTCTTAGATTAGGGAGGTAGGATCTGATTCTGATACCTATCTTTGACAGTAGGCACTTTGATGTGGTATAATGATTAGCATGCTTGTCTCACTAAGTCAGTTACAACTAAGTAGTGAGTTCAATCCCTACTTGGTGCTCCATACTTTTGGTCTTGTGCCCCATCTAGGCTATGCTTAGTAAATTATCATCTATGACAGCTTTTCCAGTTTTCACAGATAGATGTTTAGCCATCAGAATAGGGACTGTCATTGCTACTGGAATAGACTGATATATGAACAGATTCAAGCAGATTTTGTTTGTCCCATAGATATGAATTTTATAACTGCAAAATACCAGTGAATTAAGCTTAAGTTATCATTAGTTGACTCTCATGAAAAAAAAAAAAAAAATCCTGAGGGCACGAGAGAATAATTTGCCTTAGTCATGGCCACTTGAAAGCCTGACACATCTGAAAGTATTGAGAAGAAATAAGATGAGATGCTCAGTCATACAAAGGGAAGGCCAGAAGTGGTTTGTTGTTGGAACAAAAAGCATTGTTGTTTTTGAATTTGGTCCAACCAAAGGCAATATCTTTGTATTAATCATAGAACCAGGGAATGTACTAAAATCCTGAATGGTTAGGGGTAGAGGCACAAGTCAATGAGTGGAAACTGGCACCCCGAAAAACAAAATGGCTGTTCACTTTTCAGTTCAGCTGCCATATTGTCAGTGTAATTCTATGGATTGAGAAATTACTCTTTGACAGGTTTAGACTGGAGGTGCCCACATATGACCTTAACAAACACTAGTTATTGGACCTGATAATCTAATATCTATTGGCAATCATTGAACATTTACAATGCTATACAAGTATACATACACAAAATCTGCCATTTATATATCAAAGTACTGTGATTATTTCAAAAATTATTTAGGCTGATGTTATTTTTTTTCCAAGAATGCATTCTCTCACTTTCCTAGTTTGGCCATTTAAAATGGCTACGTTATTTTGTTTTCATTTAATTGCAAATATTTCCTCACATATTTTTAGCTTGAAATTATTCTCCTCTCAGTTACTTCATTTTGCTTAGTAAAAAAAAAAATCGATTAAAAATGCACTGTTCTTAGAATTGTCTGTGATAAACTTAAGACTTACAAGGACACAAAAGGTGATTACCATTCTTTGGTGGAGATAAGCCACATTGCTCATGTGACAGTAGCTTAATAACATCACTTCATCGCTCGGTTCACACTCCACCCACGTCCATTGAATGGGTGAAGAGGCTCATCCCTTGTTTCTCTTTTCCAATCTTTTCACTCTTTTTTTTATTTTATTTTATTTTTTTTCAATTGGAGTAGATAGACTAAACTATCGCCCGGTTCACACTCCATCCACATCTATTGAACGGCTGAAGAGGCTCATCCCTTGTTTCCTGTTTAGGATGTGCTTTCCAGTTTTTCTCTTTTTCAATTTTTTCACTCTTTTGTTTTTTTATTTTTTTCAATTGGAGTAGATAGACTAAACTATCGCCCGGTTCACACTCCACCCTTGTCTATTGAACAGGTGAAGAGGCTCATCTCTTGTTTCCTGTTTAGGTTGTGGTTTCCGGTTTTTCTCTTTTCCAATCTTTTCACTCTTACGTAGCCCCCAGTGCATCAGTGGCGTTTTTGCCTTGCTTGGGGTGATATGATTTAAAAAAAAAATGTATGGGAGTAGCCAGTCATTGGGTTTATAGTAGTAGTTGCTTTTCTTTGAAAAGGCAACAACTTATACAAATAAGTCTGAAATCAGACTCTGTCAATTGAAAGGGAAGTTATGTAGCAGATAAAAAATTAATTAAAATCAACCTTCTTCACTTTTACAAAAATTCACAAAAACATGTGAAATCCTGGTTTTCCCTAATAGAAAAAGGATTGACCATGTGATTAATGAAAAAATGTAGAAGTTGAAATCAGATTTTGCAAGTAGGTGTTAAAATGATTTTTGAATAAAGGGAGATACTTGCATGATCAGAAAGAACTTTGAGTAAGTGTGAAAAATCTAGATTACAATAAAAGGAATTCATCAATATGAGTCAAAGTGTCAGATGGGAGCCATGAGACAAACATCTAAAAATGTAAATTCAATTTCAAATGACTCTGACGTTCTGTTTCTTCTTATCTCTTTCATCAATTACTTCTAGGAACATTTTGTATGAACTCTACCCTTAACCTCTTAATAATGTTTCTAATTGCACATTAACTCCTAGAAATTATGTTAGTCTTTCTCTTTATTAAATTTATATTTTAAAATGCAAAATGTATATTTCATTCTTACACTATTCCACACTATTCAATCTAGCTGACAACCAACCTTCTGATGATAATTCGTCATAAATCTTGTAAGCTGTAGGGAGTTTGGTTAAGTCTAACACAAGGCTGAATCGAAGAAAAATTAACCAGCTTCCTACGCTACACAACCATGGCCCGGGCAGAGTAAATATAACTCACCTCCAATTTAGAAGTACATGTTGTTTCTATAGGAAGATGGTTAATGTTTCTTTTATTTGGCCTTGTGTCATACATAACCAGACTCCCTACAGCTTACAGATTACAGATTTTATTCATTGTCATCATCAGAATTATCAGAAGGATTTTATCGTTATCATCAGAAGGCTGGTTGGCAGGTTGGAATGTGAGGAATGGTGTGGAATAGTGGATGAATAAAATATACAAGGTTCACATGAATTGTGGTAGAAATTAATGTTCAATGAGAAAGTTAAGGGTATCAAGAAATGTTCATAGTAGGAATTTGTTGGAAAGAGTTTATGCATACATGCATGTTTATATGAGCATTTGTTTGATAGAAATGTCCTTGGATAGAGAAGAAGTAAAATGAATTAGCACATGAGAAAGAGGACAATATGTGATGTGACCTGACCTATGTCCACGTCATGGCTGAAGTTTCTGTCATTACATTTTAGTTGTATTGTCTCACTGCTCCCATTTGGCTGACTGGTGCTGATCTTATCAAAACCTTTATAGTAACTTAGATTTTTTCACTGGATCGCGTAAGTCTTCTTAGTTTTGCAATTCACTTCCATTGGTCAGAAAACCAATTTGACATTGACTGATGAAATCCAGTTTCAACATTTTCTTTAAGCACATGGTCAATCCTTTTACAGTTTGGGAAAACCAGGATCCACACGTCATTGTGAATTTCGTAAAATTGAAGAAGGTCGATTTTAATTCTTAATTTCCTATTCCACAATGTCACCGTTTCGCTTTGGGAATATATCTGATATTGAAAGAAACTTTAGCTAACATTCCTCAATTTGGGAAAATTTAAGTCTTGCTGTTTCCCCTTCATGGAATATGTTCTTGGCTAGGACATAGATGAATCCAGCCCATTTTTAATCTGGAGTCCTAAACATGGATCCTCCAGACACAAGAGTATCTTGATATTATATGTAAAACTCTTCCTTTTTGTTTCTTCATATGCACTGCTTTGCCATTTAGATATATATTATTCTCTGTGTGGGACACTTGTATCCAATCTAAATCTAAACTTATTTATAAATGAAACTGTGAGTGTGTGTGTGTCACCTATAGACACCGAAACAGCTGAACCAATTTTCTTGAAAACTTACACAGTTGTACTATGAGCGTCTGCGAGTGTTCTTAGCTAAATTTTGTCGAGGTACCCCTGATAAATATCGAAAATCGATAATTGAAAAAATTGGGTTATCGAAGGAATGGTCTGATTTTAATCAAATTTGATACACTCATAGACAAAGACATAAGAAATGATATTCAGAAGTTTCAAGGTTGCAGTTCTTACAATAGTGCAGAAAATTGATAATATATATATATTAAAGGCAAGATGTTTGTGTGTGTCTCTGTTTATCTGCCTGTATGTCTGTATTTTTTTCAGCCCTTTTATTTTAGTTTTTGCTTTGGGTTTGGCTCTAAGTAGGTATAATCGTAGTTCTTAGTCTCAGCCATGATACCATTTGCTCAGAGGACTTATTTAGCCTTCAAAATTCAGTTTACGACAAAAAAAACTTATTTGATATCGATACCAGGAAATCAAAATTTGACTTACATCCATTCATTTTTCTTTCAGTCTACGGTTTTGCTTTAACTGGAAACAACTACTGCTTTTTAGTCTTTCGTGCCAACGTCCAAATTGTCTGAGCTCCAGAACCATGGATTAGTTTTAAAGCTTTCATTACACACGAGCTATGCCGGGCTATACTGCTAGTATATGTATATATAGTTTTGTGTATGTTTTAGTAGTATGTCTTTTAGAACAAAACATGTTTGTAATTTCTTTTCCTTTCAGCTAATTTGTAATTTGTTCCATCTGTGAATTAATGTTATTTCTCATGGATATAATGCTCATAACTGGGGAAATACAAATACTAAACATTTTTCATAGCTCACTCTCTCTCTCTCTCATATACAATATCCTTCTTTTTTTAATTGCACAATGCAGCTTATTGACTGATAGTTAAAAAACAAATCTCATGGGTAACTTTGAGTGCATGAAGCCTACAGGTTTCAGCAAAGTTCGTCCTTCTATGAGCCTCATGGACTACTGCTACAGAATCACAAATTGTTGATTTACCAAGGTGGATACAATACACAGAAAGTGTGCTGTAGTATTATTCAGCACAATATCTGATGATGAACAGACATACACAGAACAGTATCATAGAATAACAGACAAGACAGAATTTACAACACAGAGAGGAGGGATTTCGATCACAATAGTTGAAGTAATCAGTCCAAATAATGCACTTGAATGTTACTATTCTTTCCTTAAATAGACCACATCAGGACATTGGTCATTCTATCATTGAGAGTGCTGCATGGATGTCAGCCACTCTACAATACAAAGAAATGAACCAAATCACATAATTCATGTCACTTGAACTTTCAACAGCAGCGACAACTAAAATGGATAGTGCATGTAACTCAAAAAGATACTGACTTTCCACACTTAAACAAAAGTTTATGAAGTAAAATGTCATCAGTATGGAGAAGAGCAATAACCTACTTCACTGAAAAATTGTTTGTAGAGAAAGATATTTTATTTTTAATTATGTCACTCCAAGCAAGGCATTTTACTGCCATTATTAAGCAGGGGGTTACATAAAAGGAAAGTTATGAAAAAGAGTGACAGGTTAAAGGGGGTGTCAGGAAGAGGGTGAGAGAAGAATGAGAATACTGATGAGAGTGGAGTGGACAGGGAAAGGAGCATGAAAAAGAGGATGCAAGTTAGAGAGATAGGAGATGACTATTGACTTTACATTTGAATTCTTGAAGATTGTAGCTGTTGGGAAAGCAAGTAAACAGAAGGGAATTCCACAGGCGAGAAGTGTGTGAAAGAAAGCTGCTGGAGAAGAATTTGCATTTACAATTTATTGGTTTCAAAGTAAAATGGTGGGACCTAGTTGCTAATTGTGTGGCTTGAGTAAATTCATATATAGGGAGTACCAGTGAGCTAAGTTCATCTGAGCAGAAGTCGTGAAAGTATTTGTAGAAAAGACACAGGGAAGCCATCTTACACCAGTGAGAAAGTGACTGTATCCGAGCTGCCAAGTCGGGATTGATCACATTACAGATTCTTTGTTGGATTTTGTCAAGGACCCCTAGGTGGATAGCTGGAAATCTCAAAGGTATGAGTGAGTGTCAAATATTTTCTTATAAGGAAATAGCTAACAGTCTCATTACCATGAGAGATGAGAACAGACCCTACTCTTTGATTCCAGCCTGATGACCAGAGATTGAAGAAAAGTGGAAATTGAGTATTACTCAGTCAATGAATGCCAACCATTTTTTTAAGAAAATGGCTAATATTAACATTACTATTAATGAAATAACAAGAACATTTACTGTAATATAAGAGAATACTTTCAAATTGATTGAAGCAACAGATTGAGATGAGTCATCCTTATTTACTCAGACTATTTCCCTCATTATGGCTGATATCATAAAATTGTTTCTATTGTGTCAATCTGAGTAACTTGGGAATTTTAAACACTTTATTAATATCCTTGTAGATTAAAGCATTGGTTAGTGTATTTGGTGGCATAGTAATTGAGAGTTCAATCCTTGGGTCAGGCATTGTGTACTTGGACTTGGTGGAAACTGGGTGAGCAATAACTGAACAATAATAAATAATAACTACATGATATCTCTGGACATGGACAATGGAATGAGAATAATCTATCCCCAAAGATTGGTTTCACTTTGAAATTCTTATAAATATTACCAGAATCTATAATCACCTGAAGAAGGCATGAAGAAACAGTAGCAGAAACATTGTGGTAACAAATCAATAATAACTTATTGACACTTGGACTATCTCTTAAGTGCCATATAAGAAACATACTTGGGTGATCATGTCTCTTTTGATCCATAACTGACTAAACAGATTTTTCTGCAGCAAGTAAGTTGGCATTTCTTTCTGCAGTAGACTTTTTGCAATCTAAGGCTACAGAACCCAATCTTTCCTGTTATTTAAACCATAGCTGGAAGAGATGGGTTAAAAGGTATTTGCGTAAGCAATTACAATAAATTTGAACTCTACTCTCATTTCTCATTCCAAGTTGATATCCATTGCACCACATAACATATTAAAGTGAAAATTTTTTTTTTTATAAGCGTTTCACCCCGAGCAAGGCATGTCACTGCCACGACTGCTCAGGGGGGCTACATAGAGTGGAGGAAGGATGGTATAAATATAGGAAATGTTAGAGGGTGGGTGATAGGCGGGTAAGGATACCGAGAATGGTTAAATATAGGAAATGTCAGAGGGTGGGTGATAGGCAGGTAAGGATACTGAGAATGAGGGTTGGGTAGATGAGTTTTTTGAGAATAATTGGGAGTTAGAGTGATAGGAGGTGTCTATTGACCCTACATTTAAACACCTGGAGATTGTAACTGTCGGGAAAGCAGACTTGTGGAAGGGAATTCAATAGGTGGGAAGCACGAGAAAAGAAGCTGTTGGAGTAGAATTTACGGTTACATCTTATCTGTTTAACTGTAAAAGGGTGGGACCTAGTTGCTAATCTAGAATCTCATGCAAATTCATGCTTAGGCAGCACCAGTGATCTAAGTTCATCGGAGCAGAAGCCATGAAAGTACTTGTAGAAGAGGCACAGGGAAGACACACCATGCCGGTGAGAGAGAGGTTGTAGCTGGCCTGCCAAGTCAGTATCAACCATGTTACAGATCCTCCTTTGTATTTTGTCAAGAAGCCCAAGGAGAGCAGCAGGGGTACCCGACCAGATATGGCAGCAGTATTCAATACACGGGCGGATGGTAGATTTGTATATGTGTAGGATAGATTCAGGTGGGAAAAACTTCTGAGCCCTGCACAGAGAGCCGACTTTCATAGCGGAAGATTTGGCATTGGATTCGATATCGTCATTCCATTTGAGGTCCGCCGAAAGTGTAAGGCCAAGGAGGCGTAGTGTTTTACTCTCTGGGAGGCAAGCCTGTCCCATGCTAATGGGAGGTAGATGCAGTTGTCTTTGGAATAATGTAAATAAATTAAAAAAACCAAAAAACAGGATGTCTTTATTACGATGGGACACATTTAAAATGCAAGTCTTGTGGATTTTAAGAATGACATACAGTAACAAATATATTTATTACTTAACTGATAGACAAGAGTTCAACAAATCTGAGATTTTGTTATTTTCTACAGATATCTCTTTTGCTGATGGTCAGTCAGTTAAGTGCCATACGTGATACACGCTTGGTTGATCATGTCTTGAAAGAGACCTGACTGACTTGGCAGAAGATTATCCCGCAGTAGGTTGCCATTACTTTCTGTGGTAGACTGATTGTCAGCCAAGGCTAAAGAACCCAATCTGTCCTGTTAGAGGCAGAAGAGATGTATTATTAAGTAGTAATCAGTGGGGGATCAGTTTATTATTTCATAACAATAGTAAACCGACCCCCCCCCACTTTATGACCAGTAGAAGCCTTAATCATGATTCAAACTATTATATTCAGGCTGTATGTGACAGAAATATTCAAAGAATAGTAGACTTACAAGTAGGTAAGATAAATTCCAAAGACAAATTTTTTAGTATATCACAGTGAACTGACCTTCTTAAGCAGACTTAGCAATGGATTAAATATGCTCTTTCTATTTAATTTTAGTTTAGAATGTTAGCCCAAGAAACCGAGTCATTCTCCTGGGGATTAGCATCAGCCATGCTGATGGAAAGTAGAAGGGATTTTTAATGTGCGTTGAGGTGCAGTGAATATTGGCTCGGAATGAGAAATCGGGGAGCCGAGTTCAAATTCCAGCTAAATTCATTGTATTCACTTATGCGCAAATACCCTTGGGAAAGGTATTAATCTGTCTCTTCCTTCCAGTTATGGGTTAAATTACAGGACAGATTGGGTTCTATAGCCTTGGCTGGCAACCAGTCTAACACAGAAAGCAATGGCAACCTACTGCGGGATAATCTTCTGCCCGTTCACTGATGTCTCTTTCGAGACATGATCGTCCAAGCGTGTTTCACGTATGGCACTTAACTGACTGAGGTAGATTAGCTGGCCTTATTTCAAGGAGACAAAAAAGGCAGCCATGTTAGAAGGTAAGTTATTTGACTTCTACAGTGGTGAGTGAGGGTAATTCAACTTTGTGGATATAGCAAGGCAGGATCTTACTTGTGAAGGTCTCAGCTGGTGACAAAGAATGGTGGTGGTTTGAATGTCAAAAACCTGTCACTAGTTCCATGGTGAAACATACTTCTGTAAGAAAAAAGGCTGCAAAGTGGAAAATATTCATCTCTCATAAGGCTGGAGAAGTGATTTTTTTTTTTTTTATCTCAGTTACGGCAGAAAAGTGATTCTCAATATGTTAACATTAGTATGCTATCCCCCCAGATAATATCTGCACATTTTCTGAGGTTTGCATTGCAAATGCTTAAACTAAACCAGTTCGTTCAGTGTCTGTCTCAGAATTTGGTTGTACACCACATGACCAAATCATGAAAGCTGCTGTTTTGATTTTTTTCTCCCTATTGTTCTCTCAATACAATGACCTAAGTATCATTCAAGGTAGAGCGTGATTAAATAGGGATATTGTAAGGGTCTATAAGGGAAAAAACAAGTGTTGTATATTATAAAGATATTGGAAAGAATGGCAACAAAAAGGAAATTAATACTGAGCATCAGGAAGAGACGACTGAAGTTCCTGGGACATGCAATAAGAAAGGAGGGCTTGGAGAACCTGATACTGACTGGCCAGATAGAAGGTAAAAGAAACAGAGGAAGGCAGCGGGTAACATATTTGCAGGGCCTGATCAGGTGTATGGCAGAACAGGGGTTGTGAGGTGTAACAGGAGCAAACATACTAGGAGCCACAAGGGATAGGGAGACGTGGAGAACCATGATTGCCTATGTCCTGAAGGGACAGGGCACATAGAAGAAGAAATATAAGGGTTAGTTTTAGATTGGAAGAGATTAAGATTGTAGTGCTCAGATGCATCAAGGAATTGATTTTTTTTTCTTTCATAAGACTTTCAATTAGCTAGGGCAGAAGACATTAATTTCTCAGTATAAACAAACAGGTATGTCTATAAATGTACTCACTAAAATATTCATAATAGACACACACACACAAACACAGGAATGCATTTAATCTTGAAAGACTGTCGACAAAGGGTGTTGACGTCAATGTTTTTAATATTTATATGCACTCTGTCCTTTATGTTCAGCGCTTTAATCTATAGCATACATTTAAAACTGTGTGTGAGAGAGCAGACACTGAGTGGCAAGTCATTCATGTAAGCATCAGGCCATGAACATTCTTTTCAAGCCTGGAACAATCTCATCACTCTGTGACAACTTTTATGTTAACACATACTCTATCCATAATATTGAACAAATTCATTAATACATATGGCATACACAAAACTATTCTTCTTCTATATGCCCTGTCCATTCAGGACGTAGGCAATCATGGCTTTCCATGTCTTCTCATCCCTGGTGGCTTTTAGCATGCCTTCTGTTACACCATGCAACCCCCGTTCTGTCATCCACCTGGTCAGGCCCTTCAAATATGTTAACCACTGCCTTCCTCTGTCTTTTTTTCCCTATATCTTGCCAGTCAGTATCAGGTTCTCCAAGCACTCCTTCCTCATTGCATGTCCCAAGAACTACAGTTGTCTCTTCTTGATGCTCACTATTAATTTTCTTTTCATTGCCATACTTTTCAACACCTCATCATTGCGCACATGTTCGGGCCATGATATCTGCAGCATTCTTCTGAAGAACCCCATTTCCACTGCCTCAAATTTTTTTCCTCATCTTCGATGATATTGTCCAGCATTCACTGCCGTATTGATGAACTGACATCACATAGCAATCTAGCCCTCTCTTCTAGTAAAATTTTCCTGTCTTAGTACTCTACTCAGCTTCTGGAATGCGTCCTTTGCCATGCCAATTCACCTTTGGATCCCTGTGTTGCACTTTGCATCTCCTGTTAGAACACTTCCTTAAACTATAATTTAATTATATATAATTTTTTTTCAATGATAATTTCTGTTTTTTTTATATCACAAATCAGTTACCTATATTGGACACACTAACACCTCCTTTGATTAGATGTCTTACATGTAACTTATCAAACTTATGTGCCATATCCTTTTAGGATGTAGGCGATCATGGCTCTCCCTGTCTCCCTATCCCTGGTAGCTCTTGACACACTTTCTCCTGTTACCCCCACCAAAACCCTGCTCTGCCATCCACTTGCTCAGACTCATCAAGTATGTTACCTGCTGCTTTCCTGTCTCTTTCTATCTGACCTGTGAGTGTCAGATTTCCAAGCCTTCCTTCCTCATTACATGTCTCAGGAACTTTAGCTGTCTTTTTCTGATGCTCAGTATTAATTTCCTTTTTGTTTTCGTCCTTTCCAAAACCTGATAATTGCTTACATGCTCAGTCCATAATATCTGCAGCATCCTTTCGTAGAACCACGTTTCAGATGCTTCAAATTTTTCCTTCATCTTTGATGAAATAGTGTAGCATTTACTGTCATACTGAAGAATAGACATCACATAGCAATCCAGTACTCTCTTCTTTGTTTCTAGCAAAATTTTCCCCTCTCTCAATATTCTACTCAGCTTCTGGAATATGTCTTTCACCACGTAGATTCGCCTTTTGGATCTGTTTCACACTTTCTGTCTTATGTTAGAACACTTCTCAAGTATTTCAATTTTTGTACCTGCTTGATTTTAGTATTGCCCACCTATAATTGGCATTTTGGGCTCCTCTGTTTACTGATAAGCATGCATTTTGTTTTCTTGTAGTTTATTTGTAGTTCTTTCTTTTGAATTTTTTATCTACTTTCTTTAGGAGGTGGCCACCAATGATGAATCCTGGCATAATTTTTAGGGTTCCCATAATAGTATTGCTGCACAAGTTGAATAAATCCAGTGAAAAAAACACATCCTTGCTACGCTCTTTTGTAACTTTGTATATCTGCTGAATTCGTTTTCTGTTCGTACGCAGAAGGTTTGATGCCAGTTGAGGTTTTTGATTACTGTCTTTTCCAAATATGTCAAGGTTGCTGAACATTCTAACAATTCTTTGTGACATACTTTGTTGAATGCCTTTGCATATTCTATAAAGCATAAGTACACATCCTTTTTCATTTGTATTGCCATTTTTGATAGCATACTAAGTATAAATATCATGTTCTTTGTTCCAGTATCCTTGATGAAACTGCACTGGTCATGTCCTATATCTGGCCTGATTCTGCTTTGTGCTCTTCTCATCAGAATTTGGATGATGAGTTTTGTTATGTGGCTCATTAAACTGATTGTTCAGTTGAGTTCACATCTGTTTGCACCTGGCTTCTTAGGTAGAGCTATGAAAATTGATCTGCTTAGGTCATTTGGAATTACAGCACTCTTGTAGATTTCACTTATTTCTGTAATTTTCTCTATGCCAAATAATGGTGTCAGCATCTCTGTTACAATGTCATTTGGTCCAGCTGTATCACTGTGAGTGTTCTTTATGCACACACATTAAAATAGTATAAGCAGACCATGGATTTGAACCCTGGAATAGATATTTGAAGATTATAGTGTGTCATAAAAAAAAAAAATTATTAACCTATGATTTACAAGAATCTTAAAAACAATTTTGACGGAACATAAGAATATTATATAAATCACTATATCAAAAAACATCTTTCTATTAGAGAGGCATTATATATAAAAAAAATTCTCTCCTAACATCAACCTTACATTATTTAATAGTAGAAAGGGAGTATTGGAAATTTTTTTTAAAATAGAAAGATGCTCACATGATCTTTTTTTTTAAACAAGATAAATAACTATGTTACTCTCAAAATATGAGAACAAAATAACAGTGGAGATATCACACCCTTGAAAATGGCCAGAGAATTTGCCAAAAGTGCTTGGGATGGTAAGGAATATAAAAACTTTCCATAATTATCTCCAGAGAAACCAAAAAATGTGAGAAAGCTGGTTAAAAAATAAATCTTCCTTATTAAGTGTATTCAATGAAAGATGCTTGAGAGAAAGATTGCTGCTAAAATGTGTGTGTGTGTGTGTATATATATATATATATGTAAAAATTAAGACAGACGTTATTCCATTTCTAAGCAGAGGTATAGGCCTATTTCAGGTGAACCATCATCAGCTTCCCTTTTTATTGTACAGAATCTGACAATGGCTTGCCTGAAATAGGCCCATACTTCCGATTAACCATGGAATAACATCTGTCTTAAATTTTACTTATATTTGCTCTATATGTATTTTTATACACATATATTTAGAGCTCTTCTAGAGAGTTATCCTACCATTTTATGTACAGGATACTCCTTTGGATTCTTCTATATCTACACTACACTACACACACACACACACATATATATATATATATATATATATATATATATACACACACACACACACATTTTCTTTGTATAAAGAAAATGCATTGGAATTTTTGAATAAGGGTTAATAAATAACATTACCAGTTTTGAAGAAGGTGTAAATTTTTTTTTTTTTTTTTTTTTTTATAAGCGTTTCACCCCGAGCAAGGCACGTCACTGCCACTACTGCACAGGGGGCTACGTAGAGTGGGCTGATTAAATATAGGAAATGTCAGAGGGTGGGTGATAGGCGGGTAAGGATACCGAGAATGAGGGTTGGGTAGATGAGAGCATTCTGAGAATAATTGGGAGTTGGTGTGATAGGAGGTGTCTATTGACCCTACATTTAAACACCTGGAGATTGTAACTGTTGGGAAAGCAGACTTGTGGAAGGGAGTTCCACAGGTGGGAAGCGCGAGAAAAGAAGCTGTTGGAGTAGAATTTATGGTTACATCTTATTTGTTTAACTGTAAAAGGGTGGGACCTAGTTGCTAATCTAGTATCTCGTGTAAATTCGTGCTTAGGCGGCACCAGTGATCTAAGCTCATCGGAGCAGAAGCCATGAAAGTACTTGTAGTAGAGGCACAGGGAAGCCACATCACGCCGGTGAGAGAGCGGCTGCAGCCGGTCTGCCAAGTCAGTATCAACCACGTTACAGATCCTCCTTTGTATTTTGTCAAGAAGCCCAAGGAGAGCAGCAGGGGCACCCGACCAGATATGGCAGCAATATTCAATACATGGACGGATGGTAGATTTGTATATGTGCAGAATAGATTCAGGTGGGAAAAATTTCTGGGCCCTGCACAGGGAGCCCACTTTCATAGCAGCAGATTTGGCAATGGATTCAATATAGTCATTCCATTTGAGGTCTGCCGAGAGTGTAAGGCCAAGGAGGCGTAGTATTTTACTCTCTGGGAGGCTAGCCTGTCCCATGTTAATGGGAGGTAGATGCGATTGTCTATGGTGGTTAGTTGATAACAGCTTTGTTTTAGAGGCATTGAAATTTACCAACCATTTCCTACCCCAGGCCACTACTGATTGGAGGTCCCTTTCAAGTACGGCAGCGAGGTTCACTTTGTCGTCCAGACCTGGTTTCTGATCGATGCGAGAGTAGATTGTTGTGTTGTCGGCATACATGCCAACTTGGGATCTAATGGTGTCGGGGAGATCATTAATGTAGATCAGAAATAGCGTGGGACCTAGGATGGAACCTTGAGGGATGCCCGCGTTCGTATGGTAGTTTTGGGAGGCATACCCATTTAATACCACCTTCAATGTGCAGTTAGAGAGGAAAGACTGGATGATGTCAAACAGCTGTCCAGTTATCCCATAGCTCCACATTTTGCACAAGAGGCCAGCATGCCAGACCCTATCGAATGCTTTGGAGATATCCAAGGCAACAGTTCGGGCTTCACCATTCTTGTCAAGTGCCTGGTATATGTACTCGGTAATGGTCGTTAGCATATCAGCAGTAGGCCTGGTGAAGTGAAACCCGTACTGTTTGTCAGAGAGAAGCCCGTTGGCCATAAGGTGCTGAATCACCTTGGCGTTGATAATGGCTTCGAAAACTTTGCCAAAGATCGGAAGGAGACTAATAGGACGGTAATTGGCGGGGTCTGAGGGTTCGCCAGAATTCTTAAATATAGGAACTACACAGGAGGACTTCCAACAGGCAGGAAAGCAGGAAGCAGATAAGCAGAGGTTATAGAGTTTAGAGAGGACAGAGGAGAGTTCAGGGGCACATTTCTTCAGTACTATGACTGGGATTCCGTCACCGCCGCTCGCTTTGTGTGGGTCAAGTTGTGCAATTTTCTTGGCGACCAGCGAGGGTGTAATGTGGACGTTATTTAGTTGAGCCTTAGTTCTGGGTGGGAAGTCTGGTGCAGGTATTCCTAACGAGTCCAGTGTCGAATTGGTTGAGAATCTACGGGCAAAGCATTCAGCCTTGTCGGCTGGGGAGGTGAGAACTTCAAATTCATTGATTAGTGGGGGTATTGAAGTCTTGTTCCTGCTGAGCACGCTTTTGCGGAGACGACAGTAATCTTTGGAGCCAAACTTAGAGGATGCTATGCGTGGCCTAA